>PVKM010009888.1:0-36032 GCA_004027735.1 Carollia perspicillata | reverse complement strand
CAGGGAGCGAAATGCAAATACCATATGATCTCACCTATAAGAGGAACCTAGTGAACAAACAAAGGAGCAAAAAAGAACCAGAGACATGGAAATAAGGAACAAATTGACAGTGAACACAGAGGATTGGGGAGAGGACTAACAGGGGAAAGAAGGGGAAGGGTCTAGTCAACAACCATGTATAAAGGACCCATGGTAATGGACAACGGGTGGGGACTGACTGATGGGGCTGAGGTGAGGGAGAAAAATGGGGGAAAAACTGAGCCAACTGTAATTGAATGACAATAAAATTAATTAATCAATTAATTAAAATTTAAATTGTTTAAAAAGTTTTTAGAATCATCCACTTCTTCAAAAAAAAGTAACTGGATTTTTACGGAATTCATTGAGCCTTAAGATCAATGTGCAGAGACTGGCATCTCAGTAATAGTTTTATATGCATGAACATGGTATATTTTACCATTATATAGGTCTTCCTTAATTTCTCTTAGCAAAATTTTGTAGTTTTAAATATAGAGGACTTGAAAATCTCTTATCAAATGTTTCCCTAAGTATTTGTATTCTGGGATATCCTAGATACCTGGGATTCTAGATACTATTTGACGCTATCAAATATGGTGTTTTTTTATTTTGTTTGTTTTTTTTTTTCATTATCCAATGGCTTGCTGGTAGTACATAGACTTGTCCATGATAACACAATAAATGGTAACTACAAATTTGGGTATATTTTTCCATGACTAATGCGAGCTCTCATTTTCAGAAGTCTCCCATATTCTGGACTAGTAATACATTTGCAGTCATCATCACAGCCAAATTATCATGAAACTGCTATCATCGTTTCTTACTCTCAAGATTGCCAAATAAACACTGAAATTAGTGGAAAATGGTTATTTTTCTTTTTTAATTGGTATGAGTTTGCTTTCCAAAGGATACTCAATCAAATGCTTCTTTCAGGAAATATTGGGAAAACATTAAAGGGGCACTTTGAGGTGATTTGTTCTTTTTGGCATTTCAAGAATATAAACCTAAGCAGATAAATAATCTTTAAAGATAATTCCCAAAGTTGTCTGTAGCCCCAGAAAACTAGCATCACATCTATCTGAGGGATTAAAAACTACAGAGATCCAGTCAAGTGAGGACCCTTCCCTTTTGTGAGTTTTACCTCCCAAAGCTCTACCAGATTCTCACACTGAATATCAGAGAAAAATCCATGGGTGATTCCAGTGAAGAAGAGGAAAGGAACCATTTTGAAACACACCAGAACATTCTGACCTTAACAAAGCTTGCCACAGGACAAATATTTTACCTGAGTCTAACCAGCTGAAGTTTTATCTAAGTCTAACTGGCTTGGAAGAAGGGAAATAACTGAATTCCAGATCACTTTACACATCCCATTCCATGTCAGGTGGCAGTGGGGACAAAAACGGAGACAGGAAGTTCACCGCCCAGAAGCGCAGGCTCACTAAAAGACCATCACAGGAAGTGCTTTCTCTGCTCTCCACCTTACCACCACATTACTAAAGGCCTATTTCTAGTAGTTCTTTTTACCCAATACATGATGTCTGGTATCAACAAAAAATCACAAGGCATGCTAAAAGGCAAAAGACACAATTTGAAGATACAAAGCAGGCTTCAAAACCAGACTCAGATATGGTAGGGATTTTTGAGGAAGGAATTTGAGGCACCTAAAATCAATACGCTAGGGAATCTAATGAATAAAGTAGATATCATGTAAGCCCATACGGACAATGTAAGCAGAGAGATGGAATTCGAAGAAAAAACTAAAAAGCAATGTTACATCAACAACACTGTAAGATAAGGAATGCCTTTGATGGGCTTATTAATAGACTAGACAAAGCCGAGGAAAGAATCTCTGAGCTTGATAACATCTCAAAAGAAACTTCCAATAATAAAAAAAGTCAAAAGGAAAAAAAAAGACAAGAAAAACCCCAGAATGTATTATCCAAGAACTGAGGGACAGCTATAAAAGGTGTAACTTACGTGAAACAGAATGCCAGAAGAAAAAGGAGAGAAATATTCGAATAATGACTAAAGATTTGTACCAAACTGCAGATCCAGGTAGCTCAAGGAACACAAAGCAGACTACATTAAAAAAACAAAAAACAAGAAAACTACACCTAATTATATCATATTCAAGTTAAAGAAAATCTGAAAGAAGCCAAAGGGGTGGAAATATTACCTATAAAGGAAGCAAAGGTAAGAATTAGATCTGACTTCTCTCAAAAGTCATGCAAAAAGGAAGAAAGTGGAGTAAAACACTTAAAGTGCTGCAAGAAAAAAACAATATACCCACTAACCTAGGATTCTTTACCCTATGAAACTATCCTTCAAAAATGGAGAAATACAGACTTTCTCAGACAAGCAAAATTTGGGGGAATTTGATGCCAGTAGACCTGCCTTGCAAGAAATTTTAAAATATTTTTTTTAGAGAGAAGGTAAATAATATAGGTCAGAAAGTTGGTCTATAAAAATAAAGGGAGAGGAGTGGAGAAGGAGTAAGTGAAGATTAAAATAAAAAATTTCAGTTTCTTGGTTTATCTAAAAGATAAGAATTTATTCAAAACAACAACAGCAACAATCGGTCACACTACGTGCGCTCATGCAGAGGTGAAAGGGGCAGCAGCAGTGATACACGGGATGAAAGGCGGGATTAGCAGTGAGTGATGACAGAGAACCGGCCTACATAACAGCAATCTGACTGAGACAGAATGCATTCTTTGAAAAGACATTACACTTTATTGCATTTCCAAAAATACTTTAAATAACACAATATAATCTAGAAGAATATATCGTAAATATAAAAGTGAAGATATCCTGCATGTGGGAAATTTTGTAGCAGCCCAAACCATGCTGTTTCCACGGAGTGATAAATAGAACAAGTGTGGGTGATTTTCATGTACTGTAAATTAATTCAGACATAATTAGAGTACTTGGGCTTTGTCTACATAATGCCAAAATAAAAATTACAGAGAGAAAATTCAAGCAACCAGTGTTTTAATCTGTCCTGGGTTAAAAATCATATTCCCTCCCTACAGAATTGAAATAAAATATTTGTAGCCATTTCCTTAAATGAAGAATAACTATGAATTAGTATTTCCAGGAAAACCTTTTGAAAATCTGATGGGCTTTAAAAAGTAATAAAGAGGGAAAATAACCAGGTACCACATTTTCCATGTTAGTAATTCAGAAGTTGGATGAAACCCTTGAAATACATCTGTATGTCCTCAATTAAAAACAAATATTTGTAGTCAATGTATGGAATCTGGTAACAAAAAATCAAGCATAATTATTAATGTATTAACTATAATTTATGGCTGAATTTAGCAAAGAAACTAAGAATAAAATATTTATACTTGAATAAACATATAATCTCCATAGTAAATCAGAAGACTCTTTTGTGTTGCTAAGAATATGCTCTTTTGTAGTAATTTCTGAATAAAAATTTATATATATACCTAGTTTTTCTGTATTCTCTCACAACTTACCTATATAGATGCTAATACATTTTAAGAAAATGTATAAAACAATAAAAAATCATTGTTTATTCTTACCTTTAATCAAAACACTGTGCAAGTAATATTTTTTTAAAAAACTGCTGTAATTCTTCTAAAGGAAAAGTACTGGAAATTTTAGCATTAAAGGGAATAAATATTTCCAGGGCTATGGGATTTAGGAATTTTCAAACAAGAGAGTTGCACTTTCAAGATCAAACAGAAGGAACAGCTAAAAAGAAAGAGCATGGCTTTTCTTCTCCTTGGAAATCTTAGACCTAGAGCTTTGGTACTTTAAAACATGGTCCTTAGACTTCCAGGAGTTTTAGAAATTGTATCGGGAAATCCATAAGGCAGAAACTGTTTTCAAAACAGTCCCAGGTTTTATTGAGCATTCGTGTTGACATTTTCACAGGTAGCGCACAAGTAATGGTGAATAAGCTGCTGGTGTCTCAGCGCAAACAAGGCAGGGCCGCAAACTACTGGACACCCAGGAGCGCCAGGCTTCCATTACGGCCACGACAGCAGTCATGCATCGCTCAACAGGCAGCGTTGGCCTGCACAGGGAGTCCACGTGTGAAAACCCTGACCCCACTTCAAGCTGTGTCCAAGAACTTATTCTGTACTCAGACTCTGATTTCTTTCTTTAAGTCTAAATTCCAAAGGATAAAAAATACGTCAGTAAAATATTAAGTAGATGCAACCAAGGTCCCAAACTTGGGAGAGTGCTAAATAAATATTATTTGACAATTTTTACATCCATTGAATTATACGAATATTTTCATTACCAATTTCTGATTCATTTCACAACCAGAGTCAGGTTCATTCTATTAGTCCTTTAGTGCTGTCCGGCCACACCAAACGTCCTCACTGCAGTGGCATTGCCTCCTTGTCTTGACTCAGTCTAACCTTGATCCTAACTGAACTGCATCTAAAGAATCAATGATATGGAATACCTTTCTATTACACTTTAGCTTTACATTACCTATTATGGCATTTTATTGCACCAAAACATAAAAACAAGGTCACCAGTGACCTTATAGAAATTTACCGGCCTTCCCTTGGAGGCCGGTAAATTTCTGTCTACTGCCCCAAATAAATATTTGCTTCTATATCTTTCTTGCAATCAATTTGTACTTAATCACAACCAAACTTCCTTCTCAGACAAAATCATGAATCTTTGTCAGGGTTCATTTTAAGGCGTCATAGTTCTCAGGCTCTGGAGGAATCTGCAGCTAACCACCCAAAGGCAAGCCAGGTTTTCATGACTTTGCTATCTACTTTGAATTTTTTTATTTTGTTATAACAAAGGAATCATTTTTTACAAGAATTTACTGTATTTTTTTCCAATGCCTTTATCCCCTTTACACCCTCTTCCACCCCCACCCCCCGACCCCTAGCAATCACCACACTGTTCTCCATGTCTGTGAGTTTTCTTTTATTCTGTTTTTGCTAGTTTGAAATTGATAAATACTACTCATATGAATATTCATGTTTTTTTAAATCCTCACCCAAGAGTATGTTTATTGATTTGGAGGGAGAGGTATGGAGAGGGAGAGAGGGAGAGAGAGAAACATCAGTGTGAGAGAGAAATATCAATCAGTTGTCTCTGCCCCGACTGGGGATTGAACCCACAACCTTTTGGTGCAGGGGTCCATGCTCTAACCAACCAAGCCACTGGGCCAGAGCTCATGATTTTTTTAATTAAGATGTATTTTTAACAGTTTTAGGTTCACATAAAAATTGACTGAAAGGTACAGATACTTCCTATATACTCCATATCCCCAACGTATGCATAGCCTCCCCGTTCTTACCATTCCCCACCAAGGTAGAACATTTGTTATAACTGATGAAATTACACTGGCATATCATAACTACCTAAAGTTCATATTTTACATTACTGTTAACTTTTGCTGTTGTACATTCCATAAGTTTTGACAAATCCATAATAACATGTACATCTCTTTCATACAGAGTAGTTTCACTGCCCTAAAAATCATCTGTATTCCATCTATTCTTCCCTCCCACCTCCCTAACCCAGGCAACCACCAATCTTTTTACTGTCCCCCTTGTTTTGCCTTTTCCGGTGTAGCACACACAGTGGTACCTCAGTATTCATTGTTAATTCATTCCAGAACTCATGCTCATGACAACTGCCAAAACCAATGAGTTCTGATCGATGAAGCATTTTCTCTTGCAGGACATCATCACGACTCATACAAGTTCTAGCAAGTGCCACGAGTCCTGAGCAAGCACAAACTGCTGAAACATTTTTTTCTCATCAAAATGCAACAAGTACAGGGTTTCGAGAGTTCTGAAGCTAACGAGAACCAAGGTATGACTGTAGTTTGCATCATACAGTATTGATACCAATAGCCTGGCCAGACTCAGGGGAGCTGGCAGAGGGCAGGGAACAGGAGGGCCTGCCTGAGGAATTCATAAATCTTGAGGCAGTGGCAGGATCGCAGTGTCCAGGCAACCAAGCTGGCACCTTGCTCGTGCTCCATTCCCGGTGAGGAGCGTCCTGTTCCTATCACAGATGCCCCAGCACCTGGGCAAGATGGCAACAGGAGGAAGTTTCGCACTCAGCACACGTAAGGTTAGCACATATTGGATAGAGGGAAAAGCCCTCCTACCCTGTCCCAGTACTTGACTGGGGTGAGACCAGAAGAAGGCAGACATATGCACCAGAGAGGTCAGACTGGTGGCAAGGGAAGGAAGGGACATGCTCTTTTACCGGTCTCACGCACATACTGGCTGGTGCATTCGTGGGACCTTCTGACCCTGGAGGGTGCATGGCTGCTGGCAGCACCGGCCATATGTGCACATTCAGAGGAGGCCTGACAGTAGCAGGGAGAAAAGCTGAGCTTCCTAGATGACCACTCAGCAGCTACCTGCAGTCCCAAAGGACAGCACTTTATATGGGAAAAGGAACTCTGGATGCTGCCTTTGGTTTTGGTCTGACTGAGGGCGGCTGGGTTTCCTGAAAGGGACGGGCTTTGAAATGAGAGTCTGATATTCTCCCAGATCATGCATCATTTGAATAAAAACCTCTTTCCTTTCTCATCAGCCTCTGCCTCTAGCATTTGCCTGTTGGTGGCAGCAGACAGCTGAACCCTCCCTCACTCTGGTTTGGTAACAGCAGGTAGCCATTTCATAGTGGATTCTTTCACTTAGTAATATGCCATTAGGGTTCCTCCATGGCTTGTCATGGCTAGATAGCTCATTTCTCTTTATCACTGAATAATATTCCATTGCCTGGATGTATCAGTTCATGCATCCATTCACCTACTGAAGGGCATCGTGGTTACTTCCACAATTTGGCATTTATAAATAAAGCTGATTTGTGTGGCCATAAGTTTTCAAATCCTTTGGGTAAATAAATACCAAGGAGCCTGATTGTTGGATCTGCCATACGGTAAGGTTTTATTTAATTTGTAAGCAACAACCCAACTGACTTCCAAAGAGGCTACACCATTTTGCAATCCTAGCAACAATGAGTGAGAGGAGGATTCTCTCAAATAAAAACCCTAAGTACCTACTGTTGTAAGTAGCAAAGGAGACAAGGAAATTGCTAAGGGCAGGAAGGTACTAGAAAATGATAAAAGGCTTTGTGTGAAGAATATCACCTGTCACCTGATTTACCATCAACTATAGCACAGTCGCAATAGGGTAAAAATGTCTACAGTCATTTACAAGCCTTCTTATAAGAATACTCACAAATAATACCCCATAATTCCCAGAAAAGAATATAAAGATGAGATAGACCATGTGCAACATTTTCATATAGGAAAACAAACATTTATTTAATCCATCTTCTAAGCCCTTTTTTGTAGCACAAACTATGGCTTGAATAAGAAAACTGAAGTAACCAGAATCAATTTTTATTCACAGAAAACTATCAAAGCTCTGATAGCTATCACAGTTCAACCTAAAATTCTTTCTAAGCAACCAAACTTATTTGATAGCAGACAAAAAACCTGAGCTACTGATTGATATTAAAGGCTTTAGAAAAATAAAAGGTTAAACTACCTTCCACTTGACATACACCATCCACAAAGCAAGTCAGTGGCCCATTGTCTGCCAGGGAGAGTGGAGTTCTGTAGGTCTTTACCCATGTCACCCAAAATGGAGGTAACTACCATCCTAAAAGTGTTTATCACATTCGGTTTTCATTCCTCCAACACAATATACTGTTGGTGGTTCTATAATGTTGCCTCAATATTCTATTACGTTGACAAAATATTTAGAATGTGTAATCACTGATGATTTTATTAGTGAATATCTCTACCACAGTAACTCAACATTTGTCATAATTATTTAAGAGGAAAGTTAGAAATCAATTTCAGAATGTTTCAAATTCTAATATAATTAATTCTGATATGAAGGGGTTTGCGTTGGTTTAAAATGTGTAACAAATATCTATCCATTGTCTTGATGCAGCTCAAGTACTGAGATGGCTGCTAAAGAATGCTGAATGGAAGTGGATTTTCTGTTCCACACGTATGACCAAGCCCATGTTTTATGTGAGGCCAAAATCTATTACAAATTTAATACATTCGTTCTCAAAGTAAGTATGTAAAATAGATAAGAAAACCACTGGATTGCTATAACATATTTCCTTGAGGATAAAAATATATGACACTAATTGATATAAAAATCATATAAGTAAAATGCTCTAATTTTCCGGCTGGCTCTAACTCCTGAAATGGCCCTACTCTGAACAAAAATATTAAGCTGTATAAGCAATAATATTTTACATTTCAGAAGCCTAGCTGACAAAGTGTCTCAGGTTACCTAACTGAAGTAGACAGCAAAATGCTTTCATATCCTGAGTGTCAGAAAAGACAGGAAATGATGCACAAAGCGTACCCATGACGTGAGGCACTGAGATGGCTAGAGAAACTAGTTGACATTTCATGTAGTTCAATAGGAATCAGCAAACCTGGGAAGAGGTAACCGATGGCTCAGTTACTTGATTAATGCCTAAGCATCCTAAAATAAAAATAGGCTGCTATAAAGTGATTTCTAATAGAAAGCTGACTCATAACATTCTGACAGAACATGAATTAACATGGCAATCACTCTGATGTCAGACTTAGTGTCTTAGCTCAAGCTGCCATAACAAAATATCACAGACTGGTGGCTTACACAACAGAAATTTATATTCTCATAGTTCTGGAGACTGCAAGTCCAAGTCCATTGAGCCAGCATGGCCAGGTGCTGGTGAGACCTGTCCTTCTGGTTTATAGACAGTTCACATGGCGGACACAGAGCTCTGGTGCCTGGTATCTTGCTCTTATAAGTGCACCAGTTCTGTAGGATCAAGATTTCATCTTTATCACTTCATTTAAACTTAACCGCCTCCTTAAAGGTCCTGTCTCTAATATACAGGGTCTGTCTGGAAAAAGTCCAGCCACTGTTAATATAATGAAAATGGTTTGCACGACATCAATGTTACCAGGCAGCCAAGGAGAGTGGACTGAAACGCGCATGTGTGAAGAATGACAACTTCACTGTACTAGTCAGTGCAGGCAGTAGACACCATTGAGTGAGCATGTGTTCTGTGTGGCTGTCACATTCAAAATGCCTGAACAAGTAGAGCAGTGGATCTGTATCAGATTTTGCATTAGGCTTGAACATTCCTGCACAGAACCTATTCAGATGATTCAGAAGGCTGCAGCTATAGGCAACTGGTATCTGGCAGCTTCATTATGAGAATGCACCCACTCATGCATCACATCCCATGCAGAGTTTTTGGTAAAAGACAAAAACACCCAGGTGACTCAGCCCTGCTACGGTCCAGATTTGGTGCCCTGCAATTTCTGGCTTTTCCCAAGACTAAAATATCCTTTGAAAAGGAAGAGATATCAAAGCGTGCTTGAGAGTCAGAAAAATATGATCGGGCAGCTAATGGCAATTAGGAGAACAGTACGAGGTCCCAAGGTACCTACTTTGAAGGGGACTGAGGCACCACTGTCTTATGTACAATGTTTCTTGTACCTGGTATCTTCTTCAATAAATGTTTCTTTTTTTCATATTATGTGGCTGATACCTTCTGAATAGACCTTACAGTCACATGGGGTTTAGGTATTCAACATATGAATTTGCGAGGACATGCTTCAGTCCTGTAGCACTTAGAAAACTAAAGTCAAGCCTACATCATGGGCAGAAAAAAAGTCCAAAGAAGCCAAACCCATTTGCATGGGGATATTTTTGCTATAGCTAAGACATAGGTATAATATCTTTTTGCAAATAATTTATACATACAATTTAAGATGGTATATACAGGGTTTTCAAATCCTTCTGACAGAATGCTATAATTGAAAATTACACCCTACAATAATAAGGGAACATTCACAAGCATTATAACAATAACCTCAGTGTTAAAATTATAACAACCTAAATGTTAGTTATGTACAATATGCACCAAAAACGCAGTAAAAATAATTTAGGCTTAGATACTAAGAGCATCACCAAGGAGACATTAGACAAAGACACTAGGGCGTCCTCGTCAAAACCTCAGGAGAGAATGGAGACACAGACACTACCCAGTGCATTCTCCATCGCTTAGACCTTTCTTTCCAAGGGGCGCACTAAAGAGCAGAGAGCTCGATTGTTCTCAAATCATTCTAAAACCTCAGTGTCATCCTAACTGAAGTTCTAGTTAAATATTTTAAAGAATTCAACAATATTTAATTTTATGTGGAATAATAGAGAACCACAAATAACTACCACTTGAATCGATATAAAATATATAGCACAATAATATTTATGTAAATGTGAAACACCTAAAAAACACTACAGGTATTTACGAGGGCACATTAATATATAAAATAGAAAACTGTCCTTGAGAAGTATGGGAGTGTGAGAAAGTGATAAAGGAGAAATGGTAAATAACCAAATGAATAAAGAATGAAAATGACCAAATGAATAAAGAATAAAAAGAAAGGCTTGGCACAGAGTGATAAGGGTAAAGTGTTATAAATTAAAGGTGGAAAAAATATATATTATTAACTGAGTATCTTATTTAGAGAAATTTTTAAAAGTAAAAAGTGAATAAAATCAGATTCTTATTTCATAAAATAATGCTTTTAACAGCATTATTTATTGACCTAGAGAACAGGTACAGTCAGTTCTTTATGCACTAAGACAACCAATGCTGTCCCAGAAATCATTTGGCAATCACACTGTATCTTAAAAAAATTAAAATTAAGCTTAGGTCAGAGCTACCTTAAAATGTTTCAGTGAAACTTTTGTGATCATATTTTCAAACCAAAGTGGTAGTGGATGAAGAAATACTTTTAGGAATTGCTATTACACTATCATACTACAAAATTATTAAAAATAAAATAAGAAGATGGAGACAGAGAGACAAAAAAGGTCTCGAGCTATATTTTAAATGTGTAACTACCAGGTAGGAGTCATAGAGTTAAGAAAGGGATAATTTCCTAATTACAATTACAGAAAAGACATCAAGGAATAGAATTTTAATTATATGGCAAGTACTACTGCTACATGCTAAATTTCATGCATTATTGTTTTTAATAAAACTTTTTTAAATATTTTATTTCTTTTTTTATTTTTAGAGCAAGGGGATTTCTTTTTTTTATTTTTAGAGCGAGGGGAAGAGAAGGAGAAAGAGAGGGAGAGAAATATCAATGTATAGTTGCCTCTCATATGGCCCCCACTGGGGACCCGGCCGCAACCCAGGCATGTGCCCTGACTGGGAATCGAACCACAACCCTTTGGTTCACAGCCCGCGCTCAATCCACTGAGCTACACAAGCCAGGGCTTAATAAAACTTTTTATTTTGAGATGATTGTAGATTGCAGTTGTAAAAAATATAGATCTCATTATGCCTTTTTCCAAGTTTTTCCATCTTGACAAACTATAGTACAATTTCACAAACTAAATATTGACATTTATACAATCCACCACCAATTTTATTCTGATTTTCCCACATGTACTAAGTTGTGTGTGTTTTTATTTCTATGCAATTTTATCACGTGTGGGTCTGTACATCTGCCATGCAAGAAGCAGAAGAGAGTTCCATCCCCACGAGGATTTCTGTGCCGAACCTTTACGGCCATACTCGGTCGCCGGCTTGCCCCTCCCCCATCCTTCACCCCGGGCACCTACTACCCTGTTCATTTTTTTTCTTACTTCAGAAATGTTTATAAATGGAATACAGTATTTTATGGTGTGTGATTGTCCTTTTTTCACTCAGCATTCATTCTCCGCAGACTCACCGAAGTTTAACATGTATCCTTTTTATTGCTGAGTAGTGTTCCGTGCTAAGGACGTCCTACCACAGGTTGTTTAACTTTTCATTAAAGAACATCCGGGTTGTTTCCGGTTTTCACCTGTTTCCCCACGAAGATTCCTGTGCAGGTTTTCGTGTGACATCAGTTCTCTCTTCCCTGGAATAATACCTGGGAGTCTAACTGCTGGTCACCTGGCCGTTGCATGCATCACAGTGGCCCCTGCATTCCTGCTGTTGGAAGGTAACTGGGAAGTATTCTTTGACTATGCAATCTACAATATTTATTAAGAAGATAAAATGCATTCATACCATTTGGGTCATCAAGTCTACCAAAGTAATAATTAGAAATGTAGGCATGAATGTTTTGTTGCTGCTGTTGTCTTGAATATATTTTCAAGGTTTAGTGTGTGTCCTTTCACCACCGTTTTACTTCTTCTAAGTATAACATTTCAAGAATACAAAAAAATGGGAGAGACTTACGTGATGAGGACATATATGCCTGTCATCTAGTTTCAAATTGTTACCATTTTTCAGTGTTTGTTTTAACTTTTTTGTTTTTAATTTATTTTTATTGTATTATTTTCATTACCATTTATCTGCCTAGTATCCTGTTCCAGCTCCACCCACCCTTATCCCCACCCGCCCCCCGGCAACCATCACGCTGTGGTCCACGTCCATGAGTCCTTTTTCTTTCTTGTCAATCCCTCTACCTCCCACTTACCCCCAGAGCTGTCAGCCTGCTCTCTTGTCTGTAAATCTGTCTCTAGTTTGCTTATTAGTTCAGTTTGTTCATTAGATTCCACGGACGAGTGAAATCACATGGTATTTGTCTTTCTCTGTCTAGCTGACTTCATTTAGCATGATGTTCTCCATGTCCAAGGCACAGATTTATTTTTAAAATGTTATTCACCCAAATCATATTTATAATTTTAAAAAATGGAAACATCCTCAACTCCATCAATAAGAGAATGATTAAATAAATTGTGGTATGTCATTATGATAAAAATATACAGAGCCATAACAAATAATGTTTGAAGTACTTTTACTGGCATGAGTAAATGCTCAAATAGTAATTTTAAATTTAAAACAATTTGAGTCTACATGTAGTATAATCCTAATTATATTTTTAAATGCATGTAAAAGGCTAGAAATAAATACAGAAGCATTATAACTTTCTGTGACTAGGGAAAGATGGAATATTCTTCCAAATAATTTATATATATACTATTATATTAAACATTATATATAATTATATTTTTATGCATTATCATTTACAATGAGCAAGGAGAATTTTTGGTAAATAGGAACAAAACGGTCAGAAATTATTTTAACATTTTGCAATTGAAAACTAGTTATAACAGAGTGCTTCTTTGTGAAAGCTACTGGTTAGTTTTAGCTGAAGGTGGCCGTCTACGACCGTGAATCCATGACCATTGAATGTAGACCACAGTCGACTCCCCACTTCTCCCTAGGCACAGAACTAGACTCTATTTCTCCGTTTCCCTTGCAGTTAGTGCAGCTACAAAATGTGAATGGAAATTACGTGTACTCTCCCTAGCTCTGGTCCCTAAACCTCTCCTGCACAATATTCCATGCCTTTTGCCCCTAACAAAAGCTGAAACGGCAAAGACCCAAAAAGCTTTGCATCAGCCTCGGTCCCTCAGTGACTCTGTAGAGCAGAGCTCCGTCCTCCTGATTTGGAACACTTGTCAGTTAACGATGAGTTGAGAAAGACTTTAACTTTGCTTGAGCTATTACATATTGATGATCTCTTTACGGCGATATTACTCTTGCTAATATAAAGACTCTGAGGGAAGAGGACATGCACCAGAACCAGGCAGCTGGATATATAGTTGGCTGTGAAAACTGAGATTTCCTCCAAGGCCCACCATTAAGACACATGCAGATACAGACGCCTGGCACGTAGGTGAAGCTCAGTACGGATCTGTTAAAGGAAAGAAGAAAGGGAGGGAAGGAGGGGAGAAGGGAGTTAGGAGGAAGGGACTAAAGGGAGGAAAGGCACTTAAAGGAGAAAAGTGAACACTCAGAGAAAGTGGATAACATACTGAATACAAAATGCACAATTTTAAAAATGTTTACCCAGGGCTAACCTCAATATAGATACTGAAGATAAAATGCATTGAAAATGTTTTGAGTTCTCACAATGGCCACTTGTAATGAAGACTACTAGAAAACCAAGCCTGAGTAAAAGCTAATTCTTTACTATTCAGAAATTAGCTATCTGAAAGCCACAGATCATGAAAAAAAAAAAAAAACATTTTAACCACTCTGTTTAAACTCTTTCTCTAAACACTAATGGTCAGCCATAAAATGTGTGTTGCAGGTCCTTTTTCCTCTTCCTCTTTTGAGAAGATACCAACTAGCAAAGAAACAATAAACAGAAGCAGCTGAAGTTAAAGCAAGGGACTTAAATAATCCTTAGATTTGATAATCATCCCTTTAATGTAAAAATGTTGATTTTGCATGTAAATTACAATTTGAAAATCCCAAGAGCTATAAGGCCTAAGCATTTCTCAAATAATACCAAGTTGTATGAACAGAATTTAATATTTTAGTCCTTCACTTCCAATTTTGTGGAATGATATTTTAGGAAAAATGGACTTTAAAAGAAGAAAAGAAAACACTGAATTTCTTTGCTTTACTGTGCATATATAGACTGGATTTTTATTTTTAACAGCCATTTCCCCAAAGTAATGTGTCTTGCTTATTACTGACATTTGGTATGTTTTATTCATTGGGATATTTCTTATCTTCTACGTGATTCAAAGCCTTTGAGAAATATAAGATTTGATAAACATTTTGAAGGCAGGAAAAACCCAAATTGTTTCTTCTTCAGAGAGTCATGACTACCTTCTGGTGTAGAGAAACTGTCACTGGAAAAATTGACAATTTTGATTCTCTCTGGTATGGTTAAAAACTGAACAAAAGGTGTTAGTGGGGGAAAAAAAAGAAGAAAAGACCTTAGTTTTTGTACAAACATAACCTATGCTTTGAAAATATTTTTAAATGCTCATTTTAAAGCAAATTATTGAAAGCTTTGTATAATTTTATACATAAAATCAATTTAAGAATTTAGAGGTTTTTAAAATAAAAATTTAAGTTATACAATACAATCCTTTAGATTGCTTAGGATGACAAAATAACCAAATATTTTAATATTTCTGGTACTTCAATTAATCACTTGCATCAGATTTGTTGCTCTAATTATTGAATATAGATAGAGTATTTAAAAGAACTGATATGTTTATTGTTAAGAATTAATCTGAGTAGAAACCCCAAACTGCAGGAAATTCATATTTCATAGCTACTTGCCTATGCTTCTATATTTACTCCTCAGCAAACCAGCTGCCAGAAAAAAATAAAAATGAATACAAGTTTTATAATACTGTAAGTTACCTGACTATTTCAGATTAATTTATAGGTTCTTATAAATTCAGACCTAAATTCCACATCAATTCCCATCTTTTTAAAAAATCAGCTCTGAGTGCAAATCACTCAAAATCGCTAAGATTCGATTTTCTTAAAATAATTCCCATTGCAGCTCAGGATACTGCCCTCCACTTAAAAAATAATTTAAAATACTTATTCTGTCATACAATGGCTCATGAATCTTCCCAGCATTTTCAAAACACATCTGTGGAGAAAATGCTAAAATTCAATTTAAAGCCAAGGTTTTCCCTCTGGCTCAGATATTCTCTGTGTTTAAAAGAATATTTTCTCCTGAACCACATAAATAGCTATGAAGGACAGGGAACAGTATAAATCTCTAATCTAAGGTATTTTCCACCCACAGACTTCATGAACTAAATTTTCCTCTTCAACTAAACTGGGGTAAAATTTGAAACTGTGATTCTCTATATTCAATTATAATGAAGGCTTGGGAAGTAGCTCGACACAGTCCTGTCAGTGGTTAGATTAAATGATTTCTCTGTGCCCTAACAGCACTTGGATGCTACAACACTGTAGATGAAATATCAACCCAGGGAAAGAGAAAGCACACCATCGTACAAAAAGGAAGCTGTTAACCGTGCCCTTAATAATACCTGTCATTTCTCTGTTAAAGTCAAGCACATCTGCATAGCATTAGAACAACCAGCTGAGCACTCGTTCAAACCAATTGGGAGCTTGAACTGCCTGCTTCCGAGCAACCTACCTGGATTCCTACCACTCAATGTCTCATAACAACCAAATACTTTTGCACCATGCAGACACAATCCATTTGCATTTGGCAAACACTCTCCACAGACATTTGCCAAACCAAGGGAACTGTGCTAGTGTTCTACACACGGTTAAAAATGCAAATTGATGTTTTGCATATGTCATGGGGTAGTTTTTTAAATAAAAACATATATAAAAGCAACCAGATGTTTCAACACAATTTGTCTGACCCATTAAACACACACACACACACACACACACACAAAGTAAAGCTGCTTAAAATATAAATCCAACAGCCACTGAGACTAGACAGGTATAAACCTAATGTGCTATGTAAATTTATGGGCAAGACTTGCATCATCTCAAAATTATTTATATTAAGATACTAATATTAAGATACTAATACTATATTAAGTTTATTGCACTAAGTTATTCTTAAATCCCAAACAGATTTCCTATGGGGAAAATTGTGGGGGGCCTCTGCCCACAGAGCCCCTGGCCTCCACAGATGAAAATAATACTACCAAGACATGATCTGCATGGGGAGGAGAGGTGACCGATCCGATCTCTCAAAGGAGAAGGGCCACGAGTCCTTACCTCAATGGTATTCATTAGTTTCGTAACAGACAGGGATACAGGAAAAGCTCATCAATCAATGTCAGGCAGTAAGGGTCAAACAATAGATAACAAAGAACTCTGAGGGCCTATTTTGAGTCAGGGTCAGATAGCTAAAGAGCTATAAAACTCTGAGGAACAAACTCATTTCTTGTTTGGACCCTTATTTAATTGAGAGCATTCTAAACAAAGCAGGTTTGACAGGATTTCACATATTCTTTCTTAGGCCTGACTGCCCTAGGGAACCGACCCTTTCCAGTACAAGGCGGTACCCACCACCAGCATTGTCTCAGGCTTAAGTCAGGCAGGGGAAGTAAGGCAGCCAAAAGATTAGGAGACTTCTTGCAGACTGAATGCGGACTCAGGCTATGTCAGAATAGCCGGGGAGTGAGGGTCCATCACCCCCTCTTTGCTGCAGCCCCCCGAGTCCTTCCTTGAGGGCCTCCCAAGTGATTGTGGATGGCTTAGGTTGCCCCCCTGAGGTATCTTACCCATCATTGACTAACCAACCAAGCATTGGGGGCCAGAGATGGATGAAGCAGAAGCAGCGCTCCTGCCAGGGAGATAAACTTTGTCTCCTTTGTGGCTCACAGTCTGAAGGTCACTCACTCAGCCTTAGCCATGGGGGGTTTACAGCTCCTGAAACCAGGCAGAGCAGTTCCCAACAGAAAATGCCCTATACTTGAGGGCCAAAATATCCTTAGCAACAATGTAGAAAGAGTATTAAACCTGATTCAGGAGAGCCGACTGGGTTTAACCTGAGCAAAGACTAGTACTCGAGGAAAGCTAATGTTTGTCACCTTGTTGATTTGATTCAGATAAAGGCGAAAGATTTTTTAAAAACCATGAGTAGAGAGACAGGTGGGTAAAACAAGCAATCACAGTATAGCAAGTACCATTTGCCCAGTAATGTTGATGACAGACAGCCCAGCTTAGTTGTCTCATCATGTAGGAAAGAGTCTTCAGTTGGCATGTCATTTCTATGTTTGATTCGGAGATATTTTAAGAAAATTACTAGCCATACCATGCCCAGTTGCGGGCAAATACAGTGACAATATTGAAAGCGCTAATCAAACAAGAAATAAGTACAAGGAAAATTAAGTAAAAGTAACATTTTTAAATTTAAAATTTAAGAAAATTAAGCTTATTGTATGGATATTTGGAATTTTCAAACACTTAAAACTACTTTGAAGGCTAAAGCGTAACTCACAAGGCTACTTCCAGGTTTAGAACTGAGTGTAAAGAGCTTGGAAGTTGTCATTCTGTCTTCTAACAAGAAAAATGCTGAACAAACTGAAAATCAACAACTTCTTTTGGATTAAATAATGCAAACAAGAAAAGAGTGTAGTGAAAACATTTGGTGTTGAAAGTTATAAAAAGACATAAGCTTAGAATTCTATATCCAGTGATATGTAAAAGTAAAAAAGAAATAAAAACGTTCTCAAACAAAAACTGAGAAAATTCATCACAAGCAAAACTGTCCTACAGAAGAACGTTAAAAGATTCTCCAGGGAGAAGTAAAGTGATATAGGTCAGAAACTTGGATCCACGGGAAGAAAGAACATTGGAGAAAGAAAATTAAATAGAAGTAAAATAGAATCTTTTATTTTCCTTATTCTTAACTTATCTAATAGGTAGCTTAGTTCAAAATAATAACAATGTATTGTGTGATTATAGCAAGTGCATAGGTGAAATGAATGAGAGTGTGATATTATAAGGAACAGGGAGGAAGGAACTGGGTTTACTCTCCCGTGAGATATCTACACTACCCATGAAGCAATGGGATGTCATGCGTAAGTGGACTTGGATTTGTTGTAAAGAGAATCACAAAATCTAAGGCAATCACTAAGATTAAGTAACAGCACAGTAAAAAAGTACCACGTTTATGCAATCAACAATTTATCAGTGAGAGAAAAAACTGTTGAGAGTGTGGCCAAAATTTTGCCTATTTGTGGGTTTAATGTTAATCCTGGGTAAAGTAAAAGCTTATTTGAGAACATGCAGGAAACATTGTAGCTGTCTTATTGAGGATTCTGTAGCCACTGAAGCATTTCTAAACCACTCTGGAGATCATTAACAGAAAGGGACTTCTTGCTTCAATCCAAATTTTATATATGTGAACTACATAAACCAAGTGGAAAAAAAAATTAGGCTTAAATTTAAGATTTCATACTATTGCATATTTTTAATCTTATGCCTATTTCTTCTAAATACATTTGGGCATTACAAGCTGAATTTCCTTCAGCCACTCTGAACTCATTTACAACACTGCCCCCATCCCCACTGCGAAAAAAACCTTCTGAAACCTAACCTGAAATACAGGGGCTTCCACATACACCGCATTTTCTCTCTCTCGTGGTGAACACCAATCTCGCCACACAAATACATGAAGAGGAATGAGGATACTCCAGAGAATGAGACACACGAAGAACATGATCAGCGTACACACTAAGATCAACACACTAAGTGTGACTCTGTTTATTACAAAAAAGAAACAGCTTTCTAAACACTGGTCACAAGATGCATTCTTTTGCTTAAAGCATAAAGACAGATTTCTTTGACAGAGATTAGTCAAGAGCATAAAGGGCTTTATAGGTTAAATATTAAATTTAGACAACTTTGAAAATCATAAGTGACAGCAGCTGTTATGACAATCCTACTTATTATCCATTAAGTTATACAGTGAAAAAATAATCATTTAGCAAAAAATAAATAGCAAAAATTTTTGTTGCAAAATTACCAGTCTATGTATGTAAATAAGTAGTGTAATTTCCTAGCTTTTCTAATCCTCATTGTTAAAATGGAGATGAGAAGACCGGTCTTACTCGGCTGCTGTCTTAAATGGGAGTGAATCAAGGCTGGCAGTCCTGAGCCTGGATCACAGTGTAGGCTCTCAATGATCAGCCACTATTTTTATGGAAGTGATTTTGAGACTTCATTTATGCTCCTTCTCATTTATGCTGCTGCTTAGAAAATCCTAGATAAACTAATTTATCCCTAAACTTGGAAACTAAAAGTAAAAGTAAACAATACACAAAGGTAAGTACATTATTAGAAGATCACTACAAACAAATCAACAAAAACACAGGAGTGATAACAGCCAACCAAGGATGATTATCTCTTAGTGGGCGGAGTAGTGTGGAATCAGAGGGTGATGCAAGACAGTAAATTCTGGGAGCTGCCCAGTAGAAATATGGAAATGTTTAAATTGTTACATTAGGGAGCAGATTCACAGGTCATTCATTTAAACTTATGCTTCATAACTTCATTGATTCTGTTATTTTGCCTGTATGAAATATTGCTTTGTAAAACCACAGACATATACAACAGTGTGGGAATTGACTGTGGGAGCAGGGGTGGGATGGGCAGAGGAAGGCAAAGAGGGAAAAATTGGGACAACTGTAATAGAGTAACAATAAAAATTATTTAATTAAAAGATGACTTAAAAAAATCAAAATCAGACATCCAATGGTGTTTGTGTTCAAGGAAAATTTATTCTTCTGATTGAAGATTTTAATCAATCTGGCCCGAAATTAACATTGAAAACATACAAAGAGTTTTATAGCTAAGGAAAATTTAATCCAGTTATTTCCACTTGTAGGCAAAGAGCAAATCTCACACAAAAGAAATAAAAATGAAAGTTCTAAAATAATTCTTCAGTTTAAAGACATTCATTGTGTTAATAATTAAGATCAATTAAATTGTAACATCTTTAAATTTGCCTATTTGAATTTATTTTTTTAAGATTTTATTTATTTATTTTTAGAGAGAGGGGAAGGGAGGAAGAATGAGTGGAAGAGAAACATCAGTGTGTGGTTGCCTCTCACACACCCCCTACTGGGGACTTGGCCCCCAACCCAGGCATGAACCTTGACTGGGAATCAAACCAGTGACTCTGCTTTGCAGTCCAGCGCTCAATCCACTGAGACACACCAGCCAGAACATGATTCTTTGAATTCAAAATTAACAATGATTTGGGGAAGCTAAAAGAAATAGATCATAAGCAACCCATAATCTATTATTTTACCAGTACTTTTAAAATACAAACATCTATATTTTTATATGCCTGGAATATATAATTTAGGAATGAATAAATAAATACGGTAAAAAACTAGTGAATGAAAAATTAATTACTATAAAGAGTATATATAGACCTTTCAAATAATTTTTTATCACTGTCTTTTTTATTTACTATTTCCTTTAGATCAAGTCTTCCTTAAATACTGGGTGGCGAGTGTGTGTGAGAGAGAGAAAGTGAGAGTGAGTAAAAGAGAAAGAGAAAATTTCCCATTTCATCATATTTTAGAATCGTATTCCATGAAATCATACTTTAATATTTTTTAGAATTTCTGATTTCTACTTTTCTAAATTTAGGCAGTAAGTGTTCCCTGAACACATACTGTGTTCTACTCAGTTTTCCTTTTTCCTTGGCTATTAGGAATTCTAGGATATGGTCATGTTCTCTCAAGATTCCTATCACTTTTATTTCCACAATCAACCAACCCTGCTAAAAAGAAATATGTCCAGAGAATTCACCTATCAGTCTCCATAATTTTTTACATGTGTTCTAAAAGATGATATTTTCATCAAAGCAAGTAAAAACTGCCTATCATGTGTTCTGCTTTCAGTAAATTGCCAATAGACTGTCAAAAGACATCTGAAAATTGAGCTGCTCACACACAGGGGTGAGCGAAAGTAAGTTTACAGTTGTGAATACACAAAAACACAGAGTTTACTCTTGTATTCCTACTTATTAATTATTGTATTATTTTCAATACAAACAATTTGGGATCACTTTTGCCCACCCCTGCATATCCGAGCTTTATGTTGAACAATCTCTGTTAGGAGAGCATGGGTCACATTTTCTGACCATCTTCTGTTTAGGGTATTATACTCCCATGAAACTATTTCCTTAAGTTTTATCTCTTTAAACTGTACCTGTATGGATGTAACCTGGCATCCAAGGGAGTCGACTGAAATGAGCGTGTGTGAACAACGATAACTTCACTGTACTAGTCAGTGGGGGTGTTAGAGGCTGTTGAGTGAGCCTGTGTACTGTGTGGCTGTCACATACACAACGACTGAGCCAATACAGCAACGAACCTGCATCAAATTTTGCACTAAGTTTGCATATTGCTCTGCAGAAATGACTTGGATGATTCGGAAGGCTGCAGCTATGGGCAAATGGTGATTGGCAGTTTCATCACAACAACATACCACCTCACACATCATGTCTTGTGCAGAGTTTTTTGGCGAAACATCAAATCATGCAGGTGACTCAGCCCCCCTACAGCCAGATTTGGCACCCTGTTGACTTCTGGCTTTTCCCAAAACTAAAATCACCTTTGAAAGGGAAGAGATTTCAGACTGTTGATGAGATTCAGGAAAATGCAACAGGGCAGCTCATGGCAACTGGGAGAACTGTGCGAGGTCCCAAGGTGCCTGCTTTGAAGGGGACTGAAACATCATTGTCCTGTGTGCAGCATTTCTTGTATCTTGTGTCTCCTTCAATAAATGTCTCTTTATTCATAGTACATGGCTTGATACTTCATGGACAGACCCCACACTCTGCTGTGTAACAAGGAAATTTAAGAAGTATAATCAAGTATGATAGGAACCCTGTTAGAAGTATGGGTAGAACCCTGTGGGTGCATTAAAGATGGGTGGTTGTTCGGTTTTGCTTAAGAGAGTCAAGAGAAGCTTTATAGAGAGAGTGGGTACTACTGAATATTGGAAGATAGCTAGCAATTCATCATTGTATAGGCACAGTACAACCCAATATAGTTTCCTTGTTTACATCTTTTCTTGAAATTCCATAGACAACAGAAACAAATATCAAAGCCCCATAGACTAAATTCTAGATTTAAAAATAATTGAAGAGTATATAACCCAAAAATATAAGGAAAGAGGCTCATTTACTGTTTAGTAGTGACAATTTCATGGGTGTTTCCTGAAGAGAAGTAAAAACCACTGCGAAGCCCATCACAAATATAATTAAAGAACTTTGAACTGTCAATCATGGTAACAATCATATAAAATGCATTTACTGAATTCACTTTAAAATATTTATAAATAATTAAAACAGAGAAAATATGTTATCTTGTTAGAAAGAAAATGTATTTAGTACTGATGTTTTATATGCTTTGAACAGAAGTATTGTAATTATAATGTATTATTTTTAATAAGCACCTCTTAGATCATATTTAAATGTAAGTAAATATTTTTTCATAGTGAAAATTAGAAGTATATACTATAAAAATACCAACAATTATTGTTAAAGTACTTACAATAGCAGCATATGATGAGTTTTTTATAAGATTTCCGTATTTCATTTCCTCCACATCCTTCCCATTTTTGAAGACACTCTAAATGCAGCCTTACAGAAAGAATATCTAATCCACTGCATACAGAATCAGTCTTCAAAAATATTTCAATAACTGGAGAAATAAACTAAAACTAAGATGATGCGATTTAACAGTGATAAATGATTTACACAAAAACAAAATTCAAAGGCAAACAGAAGAACTGATTTTAAACAGTTTACTTCAGCCCTGGCTGGTATGGCTCAGTCGATTGAGTGCCAGCCTGCAAAACGAAGGGTTGCTGGTTCGATTCCCAGTCAGGGCACATGCCTGGGTTGCAGACCAGGTGCCCAGTAGGTGGCATGAGAGAGGCAACCACACATTGATGTTTCTCTCCCTCTCTTTCTCCCTCCTTTCCTCTCTCTTTAAAAATAAATAAATAAATAAAAGACAACATACTTAAAATTTTTTTTTAAAGTTTACTTCAAAATGATCTGGTCATGGTAACTGACTACCAATTCGACATGACCCCCAAGCATATTTCCTTTAAAAAAAAAATAAAGCATCTTTCATTAATAGAAATCTGGTTCCTTCCTGGCCAGATCACATCTAGATTAGGGCATTTACTTCAGGACCTACTGACAAAGTGAGAGCCTGTCCACTGGAGGGCAAACTAGATGATGCAGTCTCTGAAAATTGTATCACGTGTGCAAGAGATGAAAAACTAACAATTCCTAGTCTCAAAAAGAGATGATTTAGATTTGCAAACAGCTGCTTTCATGATCTTTCAACAGGTAACTTTAGAATAGGTCAGCTTGTCCTGGATCCAGGACTAGAGAAAATACACAAGACACAGACAGATGGACCCAGAATTAGTCTGGAACTGAATTAATCAGCATGCATAAATGCAGATTAATTGCTTTATTTTTTTCACTATAAATAAATGAAAAAATCATGAACTCACATTCCACCAATTCAAAGTTTATAATATATCAGTGTGAGTGACGTATAAGTTTATTAACCTCCATTAAAAGTATGAATAAGATTACTATTTCAGGACCATCTTAATTTATTAAAAGACACTGAACCATGTTTAATGGTTTAAATATTGCCAATTGTTTGCCATTTAGATCACATAATGTCACATGCCCTTAAACCAAGTTCTGTAAGCTATTTCCCATTAACACTTTGTTAGCAGTTCAAGCCAGTAGTAATAAATAAGTTGCTGTTTCTTTCGCAATACTGAATGTAAACAAATTATATTTATTTTTCTAAAAATCTGTTCCATGAATTCCCCTCATTCAGACTATCTGTATTGCAATTATTCTCAATTAATGGTACTTCAGTGCTTCTTTAGCTACTGAAAGCAATGAAATTCTAGTGAGGAAAAGCAATAAGACCTCTGCTTTCTCTGAAATTTTTATCACATTTAGAGTCCTATGATGAGCCTAGTTCTGAATTTTTCCTTCCACATTTTATAATCGATGCAATATATGTAATATGTTCTAAAGCCAGTAAAACTATCAGATCACAAGGTCCACTGTTTCGTGCTCTAACTCAGTCTATGTGCAAGGCAATGTGATTATGTGACACCATGGGAAAAACAAGAAACAGGGCATGAACGCCACCTATTTTTACATCTTGTTTATGGATTTCTCATCATTATTTCCATGTTCACAGAACTCAATTTCCCATATCCTGAAATGCTCTAAGACCAGAACTTGAAGCATGACTTCTGCTCCTACTGGACCTAACCAGAATAACCCATCAGCTGTTTCCACATTTCCAGCCAACTGGAACATTCTGAGATGTCCTCCCCTCGTATTCCCAGGGAGCCTTGCCAGAAATGTGATCCTCAAGACAAAATATAATCCAAAAAAGGCTTCAAAGATGACTAAAAGACTAAAACACTTCTGGTGGAAAACAGCCCCTTTCTTATTAAGAATATGCTTTAAATAAAATTTTTAGAGCTCTTCCTTGACCAGTATGATCATGTAATCCTCCTGTTCTCAATGTCCTCCTCCAGCTCCTCTACAAAGAACCAATTATTCACTCTTTGACGATCCCACAAAACAATATTTATATGTTTCCTTTCTTCCACTCCCAATTTCCTTCTCCAAGTCCTCTGCAAAGAATCAGTCACTCTTTGATATTCACACAAAACAAGACTTACATCTCAATTTTCTTATCTATAAGATAGGACCAGTGCCCTGGTCAGGGTGGCTCAGTTAGTTAGAGCATCCTCCTGTAACCAAAAGGTTGTGGGTTTGACTCTTGGTCCAGGCACATGCCTGGGTTGCATTTGATCCCTGGTCCAGGCACATGCAGGGGACAACCAATCAATGCTTCTCTTTCGCAGAGATATTTCCCTCTCTCTCTCTTCCTCTCTCCCTATGAAACAATGTCCTCTGATAAGGAACAGTAATACTTATTATTATTAATAAAATCATAAAAGAGCACTAGTAATTTGACCTTATAGGGCTGTTGGAATGATTAAATGAGACTATATATATAAAGTGTTTCGTTCAAATTCATGCTGATACTGAGCACTTAATAAACAGTAGCTAAAAGCAAACAAGCGAAAAAACACACATAATATAAATGGTAAGTAATAAGAAATTCCTTGAGGGCTGAAGTGTTTCATATTTATATGGGCACTCTCTATATCCTTGTAATGAAATGTATTCAATACATAGTCTTGAACTGAACTATGATCTGAACAGATGTAGGCAGCAATGGCAAAGAAAGAAGGGGAGTGAAGGTGACTAAGGACTTGAAGTCAAAACCTGAAATACCTGTTGTGGAAAAATGCTAGAAAATAAAGGAGAATTATAATAGAACTGAAGTACTTATGTTATGAGCAGTGATCGTAGTTGAACTAATAATAAAAAATGAGGACCCATATCAGAAAATTACTTTGTTAGGATTTTATCTGCAATGCTTTTTATTTTATGCCAGGCAAATTGTAATGACAGAGAAGTACTGTGTAAGCAATCAAATTATTTTACATTAACAGAGAAAGTTTAAATATGACCCCTAATTAATGAAGAAATTAACTTTTTTAAATATTTTATAATTTTTTTAAATTTTATTTTAGTTGTTGTTCAAGTACAGTTCTCTGTCTTTTACTCCCATCCCAGACCACCCCCCAGTGCTCCCCACCTCCCTCCCCTTTCCACCCCCCTTAGTTTTTGTCCATGTGTCCTTTATACTTGTTCCTATAATCCCCTCCCTTTTTGCCTGAAATTCCCTCCCCTCTCCCCTCTGGCTACTGTCATCCTGTTTTCTATTTCAGTGTCTTTGGTTATATTTTGCTTGCTTGTTTGTTTTGTTGTTTAGGTTCCTGTTAAAGGTGAAATTAACTTTTTATGTCTAGTAATACCTCACAATGGAACAGTACTTTACAAAATGCCATCACATGTATCTCAGACTTTGATCTTAACAACGAAACAGAATGAAGTACAAAATCATTTAATCACTTGCTCAGCAAACATTTCCCGAGTGCAATGGTTAAATGTTGGGGATAGAACAATGAAGGAAGTTTGATATATCTGATTGAAAAACTAAGGGAAAAACCAAGACATAGATGCCGGGCCATGCATGTGACCAGCTCAGACGAATTCCCAGAACTTCTTTTGAAGGCCCAGACTCATATCTCCATAAACATGCCATCGTCAATCAGACATTACAAAGAGGTGATATTAATGAAATATTGTGAGAAATCTTAAAGAAATGGCATAAAGATCAATAAAAGTCAACGTCTTTTCATATTTTGATTTTTAGAAAATATTTAAATATGAAATGGGGACAGTAACAATACATCCAAACTCTATTGAGGAAAACAAGGAGGAGACTTAAAACTTCAATAATATTACATGAAGTAATCAAGATAATTTTAGAATTTCCTGTGATTTTATAACAGATAAGAAACTTAAATTATTGTAACTTTCCAGAATTAGCTCACATAGGTTTCTTCATATTATTGCAAAAATACAACTGCCAATAGCATGCTTTGTCATCATTTTTAATTATGCCCGTGGGACAATCAAAAGAATTTCCTAAAATGTGACATTTAAAAGAAACTTAGCTTATCTTGAAGAAAAAGCATTATAAGCTCAGACCGACATTAAGTCAACGGCAAACTTCTTTATATCTTCGGTAGTATGAGTTTACATACATTTATATCTTATTTCCCAAGTTCATCTCAGCCTCTGTAAGAATCAGCAAGTTATGCAGTACCTGTAAGTCTTTTTTTTTTGCAACAAACACTAAAAAAGAATATACTGTTTGACAGTCCTTCAACAGAATATACTAATGACTTTTATATCAGGCATATATTGTAGCAGAAGCTCTAGCGTCTTACTATTTGGGTTCAAATATTACATTTGGCACAGGCTAGTTGTAGAACCTTGGAAAGGTTTTCTTACCGTCTTTGTGCTTCAGTTTCTTTTTATAAAGCAGTTCTTAGTAACACTTGCTTACCTCACAGGGTTTTTATAAGAATTAAATGAGATAATACACATAAAATGTTTAGAAGGAGGCCTGGCATTAAACACTCCATAAGTACACATCATTGTTGACTTCATGATCATTATCTCTGACAGGGTAGTAAGAAACTGCTCTGTAGCCTGTCAGACATTTACAAACAACCTTCCCCAAGTTCGCTGAAATCCTAAGAAAGTTTCTAAAAGTTCTAGTCCCTAAGATCACCTTTTTAAAAATTATTCTAAGTATTTACCAGAAATTGGAGGCCAACAATTTTAAAGAAGTTCATGTTGCTTTTAAACTTCCATTAACTGTACTAATCCTCCATAAAACTGCTGTACAAAACACGTTTTCTTTCCATCTGTAACGTCACTGGTAGAATAGCTTTCCGACTGCCAGTCAGTTCTGTACTAAGAAGTATGAAACCTGTTTTAAATTATCCTCAGTTCTGAAAAGGTAAATGGTGTCCGGGATTCTGGGCCGCAAATTATGTTTAATAAGGATGGATTTTTTAGTGTTTTGATTAATTCCAGTGAGAAAATAAATGGGATAAATAAGTAGATGATAATAACATTCTAGTCTAATTTTTGAAAAGGTGAATCAAATGATTTTTGATATTTTATACTAAATTAAAGAAAAACATCGTATACAGTGTAATACATAATAGTGTACAAATAAGTTAATGATTGGTCTGATCAATAGCCTTTACAACCCATGCTATGAACACTAGAAGGCTTCTTCTCAGTGACACAGTGTGCTTTGAAAAATACAGTGAAACCCGACAATGTGCTAAAACCAGCGTCAGTCATTCCAGACTGCCAAAACAAAAAAAGCCAATCCAAAGATTAAGTATAAATAATGACAGGTGACAGATAAAATTGGGAAATGGAGTACCACAAGTGAAATAAATTTACAGTCTTGAAATAAACTATAAATGTTGGTGATAGCAATACCTGAATAGGGGAGGGAGTAAAGGAAATATAATTAGAAGTTAAGCCAGATAATTCTCACACCCATAATAATACGATGGGTAGAAATAAATATAAATTTAGGTATAATGAGTCAAGAATTACTGAGGGTACAAATGAGAAAATAATAAAATATTCAAATCAATTTTTGTGCACATAACAAAAGCATCTAGGAATTTATGAGAATATTTTTCCTCCTTCAGGAAACAGGAGATCAGACCTTTGTTCAGACTGTAAAAAACATTTCATACCAGACCCACTTAATCATCCCTTCCCCTTGGAATTATTAAATTAGCAGTTACAGGAAACAAAGCAGATGCACATATAATCTATATTTAGACTTTAAGAATAATCTCAAACACATTTTTAAAATTAAATTACTTCAAATTGTTATGTGATAGCAGTAAGCAGCAACCACAGAAACTGGATATTGGCAACACTTAAAGGGTCACACTGTAGAAAGTGGTTCTCTTCAAAAGAAGTCTGGGTAAAGCTAAGGAGACCAAACTACGTGTAAAGTTTCCAAGATAATGATCTTTAAGAAAATCAAATGCATTTATATAGTGCCTAATGATCCTTATCGCACACAGAAAATGAGAGTCTTTTTTCTCATGCAAAGACCAAATTATTCATCCTCTCCGATAATTGAGTGGTGTGGATTCAAGTTGAAATAGTCCTGTCTACAGGAATAAAGTTTCAGCAAGGCAAGAAGAGCAAGTTCCAGAGAATCGCTGCATTATATTGTGTCCGTGGTTAACGATACTGTATTGTGTACTTAAAAACTCTGTTAGAGGGTGGGTCTTACGTTAAGTGTTCTTGCCATAATATAACTACAGCTTTATAAAATGTCTACTTACAAACGGAAAAACAGACGGACTGAAATGTCAAATCCATGAAATACAGTCTTATAAAATCAGAAGGATTATAGAGAAACTGAAAACAGAACTTATCAATAATTTATTAGAAATCATTTATTTCTGTAAATTAGTCAGGAATAAGCAAGGACTCCAACTTTATAAGCTTTATATCCTTTTGAATTTATATATAATGTAAGTATTATGTATAAAGTAATATGTATATTATTTCACAGAATAAATAACTCGTAATATGGAAAAAGTCCCTAAAACCACAGAACAGAGTAGAATGGTAATTAAACCACTGAAAATAAGTTGTCATAATTAGCCTCATAAATATTAAGATTAGAAGATTTTATAACCTACCTAGGAATGTATCAGATGCCTACCTAGGCATGGTATCTTTTCAATGCAAAATATTTAGGAGAATTTCTTTCCAACTCATTAATTAAAATCTAGTATTAAAGCTACATCTTTTATTGCATTTACAGTAACATCTTAATTAGAAAATATGGAAATGCAAGGGACTATAGATTATAGTATAAATTTTCCACATACACAGAAGGAGGTAGAGAGATTTCCTCCACCTTTCCTAAAGTGGAAGGAAGGATTCTTAGGCCAGTGTTGAATGGTCAACAGAGAGTCATTCATTCATTCATAATTTTAAGGCATGCGAAATTGACATGTCAGTCCTTTTAAGGAGTTGTACATATTATCAAATCATTCTCAATATTAACCATCAACAACATCACAAATAGGTCTGTCCTGACAAGTAATAGAGTTCTTGACCTCTCCTTCAAAGAGTTGGTCTGCCTTCTTCCTCTGCTTTCTAAGATAGGTTTTGGGTTTGGGTTTTTTTTTATTATTATTTCTTTATGGTTGTTCAGTTACAGTTGTCTGCATTTTCTCCCCCCAACTCCCCCCACACACCCCAGCCAAACCCACCTCCCTCCCTTGCTTCCACCCTCCCCCTTGGTTTTGTCCATGAGTCCTTTATAGTAGTTCCTGAAAACCCTTCTCCCCACTGTCCCCTCTCTCCTCCCCTCTGGCTATTGTTAGATTGTTCTTAGTTTCAATGTCTCTGTTTATATTTTGTTTGCTTTTTTCTCTTGTTGATTATGTTCCAGTTAAAGGTGAGATTATATGGTATTTGTCCCTCACTGCCTGGCTTATTTCACTTAGCATAATGCTCTCCACTTCAATCCAAGGGTCATTAAAATAGGTTTTGACTTCCCTGAACCTTCATGAACACGCACTGCCTTCAGTTAAGGGAAAAGTGAAAACAAACAAAACCATTAAGTGATTCAAACATAAATACTTTGATTCTTTTAAGAAATATAAAGTGTAGCAAACTTGACTCCCTCACAAAGTAAGAGAACAAAGTTGAACATGACCAAGAGATCTGGACCATATTTTTCAAATCTGATAGAAACAGATCTAATGTGAGGTTAGAGTCTTTAACTACCTATACTCTAGAAAGGAGAACACCAGTTTTACATTCTCTGTTACTAAGTAAGCTTGAATAAAACCTGTTCAAGACTCATATGTTAATAACTTGTTTATAATTTTGGAATTTCCTAAAGGTCCATTTTCATAAATGCTGAGAAGCATAAATAAATCTCTTTCTTATAAAGCACTCCTATACATTGCAAATGTTTTAAAGACAGCTTTTACTATGTTTAACTATTCATAATAGATCACAGACATTTATTTCTCATTGAATTTTGGAGAGTGAAAATTGGCTGCTAAACTTGGAAAACCCAAATATAGGTGACATTTCAAAGATATTTACTGAGTTGAATTTTGAAGGACATCATACACTAAGTTTTAGAAGAAGAACTGCTACATAGAATGACAGCTTTTACAAACCTCTATTGCACAAAATCATTAGCTTGTTTAGATAGATCCATATCCTCTATAAAAACAAAATGGTATAGCATAAAAAGTCTATAACATGAGTTCTACTCTTGGTCCCTGAAAACAGCATTATAAAAATCATGTAACCACATTATTTACTTTTGAAGATATTTGGATTCCCTCTATGGATCTTCAATAAAATATCTCTAAAAGGTTGTCATTCAATAATTTCTGAGCCCCAAATGTTGTGTAGCTCACTATCTCGAAAGGCAACTTTCTCAATTTTTCCTATCTCTGAGAGTTGGAAAGTACCTTTCAATACCAAACCAAATCTACTCCTTTATAAATCTATTTTTTGACCCTATTACTCCATCCAACAAATCTATCATTTGGAATGGGAAGCCAGATAAAGTGCTTCCCTGACAAGGTCAAGTTAAAGGAGTTCATCATCACCAAGCCCTTATTATAGGAAATGTTAAAAGGACTTATCTTAGAAAAATAAGATAATCAAAAATATGAACAGTAAAATGAAAGCAAACTCACAACTATCAACAACTGAACCTAAAAAAAATAAAAATGAAAAGAAACTAAGCAAACAACTAGAACAGGAACAGATTCATAGAATTAGAGATCACATGGAGGGTTATCAGCAGGGAGGGGGAGGGGTTAGAATGGGGGAAAAGGTACAGGGAATAAGAAGTATAAATGGTAGGTACAAAATAGACAGGGGGAGGTTAACAATAGCATAGGTCTTGCAGAGTCCAAAGAACTTATATGTACATCCCATGGACGTGAGCTAAGGGGGTGGGGGGGGAATGTCGGTAGAGGGGTGCAGGGCAGAGGGGTATAAAGGGGAGAAGAAAATGGAACAACTGTAATAGCATAATCAATAAAACATATTTAAAAATAAATATTCAGATATTTAAACAGAATAAATGATATTAAAATTTAACAAAGAAATTAGAGCCCAATCAAGACTAAAGATTAAAGATAAGCAAAACAATACACAATGTTAGAGAAATTTGGTGGTAAAGCTGAAAGAAGTTAGAAATGTGTTTGTGCACGTCAGAAAGATGCTCAGTTATGTGTGCCAAGAAAATGAGAGAGGAAAAGAGTGGCCCACAGGCCATGAAAAGGCCATTTGGCAAGAAAAACGAGTTTTAAAAAGTTAAATTGCTCAAAGTCACTCAGCTAGTAAATGACACAGAGACTCTGAACTTGGGAAGTTCTGCTCCACAGACTGTGTTCTCAATCAGGCACAATGCTGCCTCTCAACAATACTGTGCCTGTTCAGGGAATATGCCAAACCAAAACCCCTGTGAAGCAAACTGTTTCTATCCAAATCATGATAGACACTATCACAAAACACACTCCAAAAAGGAAAGCTTAAATCATGATATAAAACTTGCTACAGCAAGTGAAACTTCAGTTGTGACCTGAATTCTGGAACCCAAATACCAAATCTCAGAATCTTTGAAGAGTAAAAATATAATTTGATAGAAAAAAGAAAAGAAAATCCACTGATATGTCGCCGTGCTTCTGATACCATTTTCTGTCCTGAATACACCTCAGGAAGTCAGAGGCACTCACTATGATCACCTAAACTATCTTCCCAACATACTGGAATCGGAGCAGCAGTAATAATCTGGCGTTTTCAGATGAATATAGGGTTACAGTTGCTAAGATATAATTGCTGTGTATATTCTCTGATTATGCATCTCGCACTGTTGTCATAACAACACTTAGGTGTCAATGTTTTTCTAATGTTCTTGGAGATCCTGATTGGCCCCTAGACTTCAGTTGCTGCTGAGAGGGAAGAAAGGAAGTCTAAAGGTACATCTGGGCCTTGTGGTTCAGCTGCAACTGCTGGGTTACCACAGGGCCACACAGAAAAAAATATACCCAGAAATCCATCTGTCATTTCAACCTGACCTCTGAATACAAAACATGATGTTGAGCATAAAAGGAGGAGATACTGAAATATATAAACAGTATTGATTGAGAAAGGCTAGACTTACACCAGAAGTTTCTGAACAGAAGTTTCTCCATAAATATTACTTTACAGGAGAGTAAATTGAAGATTATACAAAACTACTACATAGGAAGTAACAAAAGTGAGAGTAGGAGATGTGCTAAAATATGTTGGACTTTAATTAAGTAATCAATATTACTTGAGTAATTGAGAAAAAATATTACCCCCAAAATAGCTAAATTCACTACTATAATAAGTCTTTAAAAATGGTAAAGACTAAATTGGAACATATTACTTTATTAGAAAAACAAAGATCTTAAAAAATTTAATTATCTATAATCATACAACTAATAAGAATTCTAGGAAAAAGTAAAAATAAGTACACAGTAGATATTTCAGTGTTACTAATAATAAAAAAGATGGTATTTTTCCTTAATGTTCTGCATTTTCCCCAGTTTGTACAAAGTATAAATTATTTTATGACAAAAACTCAAAAGGAATACAATAAGATTGAAAAAATATATGATTAAAATCTGTAGTAGCTACAAAAAGATATAGTTCCATTTTTTAAAGGAAGAAAAAAGGACATTAAACTGACGTGCAAGGACACATCGTGGTATAACAGAGTAACCGCTTTAGGAACCCTATCAGCACTGAGAGAGGAGAGAAATGCGTGAGCTTACATATTCCTTTTAAAGCTATCACATGCCACTTTTTTCAGTGAGGTATTCTCTGACCATCAATCTCTTCAACCCAATACCAGTCACCCTATTACATCAACATGTACTATGTCCTTCATAGAAACAGAGAGAAATAACAGTGCAGTTAACAACTAACTCCTCATTGTAAACAACAGAGGCCAAAGACAGAAAATGATATATTCAAATTGCTGGAGGAAAAATACTGTCAAGCAAAAATTCTACATACAGAAAAACTATCAAAAATGAAGGTGAAATAAAAAGCTTCCCAAATGAACAGAGTAATAGAACTTTGTACTAGTAAATGTACTGTACAAGTCATACTAAAGGAACTCCTTCAGAATGAAAGAAATACGTGAATATATGGGAAGAAATACAAAGCACTGATAACGGCAAATATGGACTAAATATAAGCGAATATATACATACACTTTAATATATTGCCCTTTCTTTTCCTAATTCATTTTTAAAAACCTATATATGTATAATTGCAATCATATGTTATATATATAATTATTACAACTATTATCATATATAATTGGGTTTATAATAGGCAAATAATACCACAAAAGGGAAGGAAAGAAAAGGGAAGGAGGGAGGAAAGGAGGGGAGATTGAAAAAGAAGAAAACTATCTCAACTCTCAGATTACATGACCATGTAAGTACAAAGTCCTAAAGTATCTATACAGTAAATGCATTTCTGTCTATTCTATAAAACTAAGCTATTCTAATTGGAGTTTAGCAAAGTCATAGAACTCAAAAACAATATATAAAAAGTAACTCATATTCTCCCATCCAAGTACTAACCAGGCCCGACCCTGCTTAGCTTCCGAGATCAGACGAGATCGGGCGCGTCCAGGGTGGTATGGCCATAGACAGTAACTCATATTCTTATATAAAATAAAATACATTTAACATTCTATTCACAATATCATCAATAAAGAATAAAAGTAAATTTAACAAAAAAGTGCAAGATCTGTACACTGAAACTGTAGAACATTTTTGAGAAAAATTAAAGATTTAATGAGTTGAGAATGAACATGGAATGAGCAACTCAGTATTGTTAAGATAGCTATTCTTCCTAAATTAATCTACAGATTCAGTGCAATACCTATTGAAATTCTGGAAGTTTTTTAGAACTTGGCAAATGGATCCTAAAATGTATGTGGAAATGTAAAGAACCTAGAATAGCTAAAACAAATTTTGAAAAAGAACAAACTTAGAGGACTTAAAATACCCAACTGCAAAGCTTAACTTTCATACAGTAATCAAAATATTGTATTATCAGCATAAAGCTAGATATTTTTAAAAACTGAAAAGAATAGAAAAGCTAAAGAGAAGTTTAGACTATAGACTTATTGATTTTTGACAAAGTTGCCTTTGCAACTTTGTTTTCTCAACAAAATGTTCTGAGACGATTGTATGTCTATATGGAAAAAATAATAAAAACTTAGTTCTTCATGGAATACACAAAATATGTCCCAAAATGGATTGCAGACCTAAATCTAAGAACTAAAATTATGAAACTTCTATAAGAAAATAAACGAGAAAATCAATGTAGTCTTGAGTTACAAAGATTTGTTAGATATCATACCAAAAGTGCAATCCATAAGAGAAAATATTGGTACCATCAAAATAAAATTGTTCTTCCAAATTCAGTACCTTTTGAAGTTAATGTAATATCCAGAATGTATATTTTTAAAAGTGTAGTTCAATAGTAGGAAGACGAACAACACAATTAAATATGGGCAAGCATCTGACTAGAATAAAAAAAGCTATGCCAATGGCTACTAAGTACAAAAAAAAAAAAAAAAAAAGATGCTTCAAATCATTAGACAGCCGGGAAATGTAAACTAAAATCCAAAATGTAATACCACTTTGCAACCATGAGGACAGTTATGATAAAAAATGGTGACAATACTGAGTACTGGTGAGGATGTGCAGAAACTTGAACCCTCATATATTGCTGGTCAAATGTTCTAGCTTCTTTGTTAAATATTGTGGCAATTTCTTTAAAAACTTAAACAATTTAACTGGATTGTTCACTATTTTGAGTGTTGAGTTTTATAACTTCTTTGTAAATTTGGGGTATTAACCCCTTATTCAGATGTATCAGCAAATATGCTCTCCCATTCATTGGGTTATCTTTTTATTTTGTTGGTGGTTTCATTTGCTATGCAAAAAGTTTTTAGTTTGACATTGTCCTATTTGTTTACTTTTCTTTTGTTTCCCTTGCCTGAAGAGGTATATCAGAAAAAAATATTGCTACGAGCAGTGTCTGAGATTTTACTGCCTATCTTTTCTTCTAGGAGTTTTATGGTTTAGGG
>PVKM010009887.1:0-35969 GCA_004027735.1 Carollia perspicillata | reverse complement strand
GCTCCCTGCCTGTGTTTGTACAACTCACAGCCTAAGAATGGTTTTTACATTTTTAAGTGATTGGACAAAAATCTAAAGAAGAGTAATATTTCATGACATGTGAGAAACACATGAGATTCAAATGGTCATGTCCATAAAGAAGTCTTCTTGGCCACCAGCCGTACCATTTGTTTTCACGTATCCTCGATGGCCGCTTTCGCGCTACAAGGAGGATTGTGTCACTGTGACAGAGATGGCCCTTGAAACCCCAACTGTTTGATACCTGGTCCGTTACAGAACACACTTGCCAACCCCTGCTGGGGCCACTGCAGCAGAAACATCTGCTTACCAGGCGGCCAGGCCAGCTGAGAGCATGTGGGAAAGGAGGATAGGAGGGAACATGCTGGACAGATCCTGCGACGGCAATGTTTGCAAAGGGGAGGTTGACAGGGGTGCGGGGGGAGGGGGAAGCCCTGGAAGTCGCCTGCTATGAGTAACATGTAGCCTACTTCCCTGGGCCTCCTAATCAAGCGGGGCCCGGTGCAAACATGTGTCCTGTGTCATTTACACTTTTGCTGTGAGCGGGGCTCCTGGGAGGACGCCGGGGCAGTGAGACAGGAGGAGAGCAAAACCCCACCGTGAACCGGCTCTGACTTGAAGGCTCCTGCTTTTTCTGTGAGCGCCACATTTCCTGACATTTTACTGTAATTCCAGTAGAAACCTCATTAATTAGAAGTGTAGAGGACAGGAAGAGGTTTAATTGACCTCGTTTATATCATTTTCCTCTTACACGAGGCTAACCACTTGACAGAAAGGATGAGTTGGCTTAAATCATGAATGTTTTGAGTAGGCTGGCATGGGTTTCAAAGGTTACTCGTCATACTTGAGGAGCTGGTAGATCTGCAAATCTCACACCATACTGTGTATTCTATTTAGACACCAAGTTTACACTAATACTGGGCAGGCAGGACTCTTTCTTTGAAATGGTCGTTTACACTTTTCCCCCTCTTCTCCCCTTTACCTTCCTGCCGGTAGCCGGCCAGCCAGGCTCCATGCTATTTCTTTTTTGGTCTCGGGAGATTTGTGGCAGAGCAGAAATGGAGATGTTTTTAGAGATACTTTGCTTTGGGGATTTTTGTTTTGTTTTGTTTTTTTGAAAGCCTGAATCCATTAAGGCAATTACGCTTGGCGTCCCTGGCAGGCAGGGGAGAGGGAGAGAGCTTTAGAGATGCACCGAAGCAGGAAAAGGAGCTTTTTTGGAGTCTGGGAACGTGGCTGAGCCTGGCGGTGGGTTGTACCATCAGCGAAGCGCTCACCTAGCATGCCAGCCATCCGAGAAGGGAATATCGGGAGGAAAAAGGCTAATGGGGCTCAGCTTTGGCAAAGATGATAGGACTCCTAGGCGACCCGGAAACTGCAAAGCCAACAGGCTTGGAGGGACAGTGAAGGCTCTGGGACACTGTGAGTGTTCCTCTATCAGACCTGTGACACATGAGTGTTCCCAGTGCCACCTGAGACCCGGGGGCCTTGGCACTCCCCTGGGTGGCATTGGCCTTGAGAAGGACTGAGCAGCCTGGTGGAAGGGAAGCTCAGGGTCAAAAATAAGTTCCCTGAAAGGAAATAAAAAGGTGCGTGGTATTTCTTGTGGAGTCTTTTTGGTGCCTTTGATAGACCAGTTGAAATCTTTGTTTAGATGCCTTAAAAAGCATTTTGTGTGGCCATTGCGTCTGTCACGGAGGTACTGTCACGGAGGTAAACCGAGCCGGTATTTTGGTGCAGGCGCTACTTGCTGTCAGCATGCTGTCACTGCACGTGACATGTCCCTAGGATGTCACTGCTCAGGCGCTCACATGTGCGGAGTTCTAAGCACTTTACCTCTGTTGTCTTATTTGGTCCCCACAACTACCATAGGAGGTAGCTGTACTACTTCCGCTGTTTTACAGGAGGGGAAACCGAGGCACAGATAGGCTCCCTGCCCAAGATCACACAGCTAGTGGCAGGGCCAGCATCGTGGCAGCCCGACTCCGCGCCTGTGCTGTTGGCTACGGTCCTGCACTGCCAGCCTCCTGAATACAGGACAACTTAATGTGGCAAACTCGTGATGTGCTGACTGTCCATCACAGGGCATATAAGCTCGGTGCGGGGGCGGGGGGATGAAGGTAGTTGGAGCTGAATGCAAAATGGATGGACACCTCAATGCAAAGGTTTGACCATAAATCTCTAATGTTTACAAACAACTGACTGAAAAAATCCAAGTCACAAAATGACAAAGATCCCCAATCCCACGATCCTTACGCGAAGCTACTTAAGGTGGACTCCTAACTCTAAAATCCGGTCCCGCTTCACTGTTGTGCTTGCTTCATGCCGCCATGGCTGCCACCAGCATGGGCTACACCTTCCCCCTCCCATGGGGCAGGTCATGGGGCCTTGCACCCACTCATCGGGGTGATGCCAGGGGCAAAATCTTTGCCCTCTGAGAGGCTCCTTGCAGTGGCTCCTCTTTGCTCTCCGGGCCTCTATCACCCCCCCCCATCGCCCCTTTGCTGATGGAATAGTACCCTCTTACATCAAAGTTACTGACCAATCTGCACTAAGGTTAGCAACCTGAAAAATATGAAAATAATTTACTACACCTTTTTCCTCGACAAAGTTCTAACAGGGCTGGCAGGCACCATGGTGGGGCACATTTTGGAAATATGTGAGCATGTGGAGATTTTTTCTGTTCCTTTTTTTTTTTTTTACTTCTAGGCCCTCATGACTCCAAGTGTGGTCCACGGCACGGCAGAATGGACGCCATCCGAAAGCTTGCCAGAGCTGGTGAATCTCAGAGCCCACCCTGGGCCTGCCGAACCAGAATCTGCATTTAACAAGCTCCCTGGGTGATTCGTGAGCACATGAAAATTAAGCACGGGCTAGAATTTACATATTGAAAAAGATATTATCTTATGATAATTAGTTTCTTTTTACTTCTTTATGCTGACGTCAGAGTAGTCTTTAAAAGAATAACGTATGTGGGCAGGTTAATTATCATTCATGTCAGGGCACCAAAAATGTGCCGCAAAGTACTCCTTATGTAAGGAGATAACAGAATAGGTTCGAGACAGATGATAATGAGCGTTTTCAAGTATGGCGAGTCGGGAACCGCTTAAAATTCCGCTGCCCTACATCCTTTCCTGGGCTTTATGTTGTGATTATGGGGCAGGCCACATCATCCCTTTGGCCTCAGTGCTTCAGAGAATTAAATTATTTTTAAGATCCCAGGCAGACTTCTCTGAGGCTGGTTAACAGAGAGGGAGGGATGTTAAGGAAGAAGCAAGTGAAAGACTTTGAAAACCATGAAGGAAACGTGGGAAGGAGCAAAGGACACACGGGAAGGGAAGCGGACGAAAGGGCAGGCGGGGTGGGGAGATGAGGATGTGGAGGGACTGATAATGAAGACCCGGGAAGGGAGAGAGAGACGACTTCTGATAAAAGCAATTCCACCAGCCCATGAATTTTCATGGCTACCAGCTGGCATGAAATCATAAAGACAATTTTCAGCTCCTCTAACGGAATTGCATTTGTAATAATCATAACAATATTTCTACAGAGTAAAAACGACAAAGATAATTTGAAATGGAAAACACTGACAAGATGCAAAATAAATGGGCTATACCTGGCAACAAATTTTGGGACAGGGCAGAATTTGCATGAGGGAAATTTATAAGCTGGCGTGTACCACAGGGCATCGAGCCTGGAAGGGCCGCTGTCAGCCTCCTCGGGTGAGTCGGTGGGGTGATTCCGTATCAGCCTCTCGTAACAGTGGCTGTCTCACCAGTGCATCTGAGTGGAAAATGTGCCCCTTTCACTTTTTGTTATCTGTGCCACAAATAACAGCTGCGCGAATGCTCAAATGCCATGTCTGGTCCTACGGGTCCCTTTGCAAAGGTCCCTGTTGGTCCTCACGAGTGGTTATGTTCTTTCACGGCCATCCCAGACGGTGGGAAATCATAATCCTCTGTGAGACACGTTTGCAAATTCGAGCACCTACTAAGTGTGAGATTACAAATGAAGGCCTTCCTCTGACTCCACTCACGATCTAATGGGGGAGGTAAATGTAATAGCTAATATTTATCAAGAGGGCTTTATATGCCAAATATGTATGACAGGCAAGATTTAGCTACAGTTGTCATTTGGTCTCATGTGTATTGTTTTTTTTTTCACTGACCCTTTTTAACATCCCTGGAAAGTAGCTATTATTATAACCTCATTTAACTGATAAGAAGTTGAAGGATCGGGAAGGTGAACTAACTCGCCATTAAGCACACAGCCAATAAGTAGCCAAGCCTGCACTCTCAGCCCAAACAGAAGTGATGGAGGTGCCCACGTCCTCAGCTACTGCCCCACGTTAGCACAGAAAGATAACAGTTGCTAGTGGAAACCACACTAAAATAAATGTTCACTTTACATTCCTCCTCGGACCCTCCCTTTGAATCCATGTGGCCAGGTATTTTGATTCATCATCATGTGTGTTTATCACCCTATTGGATTTTTTATCCTTTGGTTGGAATAAACAGGGTAAGACCTCACTCTGGAGGGGCCTTTGGAGCTGGGTTTAAGGCACATACAGGTAGAATTCTGCTGGCATGGAGTTTCAATGGGAGAAGACAATTCGCTTCAATTTCTTAAGCTCCTCATTAAAAAAGTCTGCCACCTTTGTAAACTGTAAGTTATTAGGGGCTTCCATCAGCCAGATATTACGATACAGCCCGAGGAGGACCCCTGCCCCATGAACGACCATCTGAACAAAAGGAAACAGCATGACCCAGGGCGTGAGGAGGGAGCGGGTGATTTTTCTGGTAAGGGTAAAGAACTGGCGCGTTTCCATATTGCCCTGGCCTCGCAGGAACCTCTACCTGAGATGGACTGGAAATACTGCAGGGTCCAGGCGATCAGCACAGACAGCAGGAAGGTCCCCAGGAAGCAGGTCTGCAAACATCAGAAGCTCATGTCAGATGATGGACAGGGCCCGGGACCTCGGAGGGAGGGCTGGCGGGAGACCGCACCTACCAGAGCAGAGTGCAGGACAGCACCCCAGATGAGCCGAACGTGCAGGTAGAGCCAGGCCAGGGCACAGGGGCTGACGGACTCCTCGCTGCTGTGGCTCCAGCACCTGCAGACACAAAGCACAGGGCACCTTGACATGTCAGCAGACGTTGTTGGCATCGCTCATGCTGTGACATCACAGCGTTATCAGATCCTCAAACCTGCCTCCTTCAGCTTGGGGACAAGGTGGCACACTTGAGATGAGAGACCAGGGAAGAAAGCCAGCTCGCAGGGCTTCAGGCCTGCACTGACATTCTAGGACCCTGCCAGACATCTCAGGAAAAGGTCACTTCTGTCCTCAATAAAAAGCCAACAGGTCAAGGAGGTCCGTGGGGCATGGGGGCTGGCAGAGCAATAGCTCTGTCCAGGTGTCTGTCCAGAGTCCAGACATCAGAACGCCTCCCTGTCTTGCAGAGAAGCACGGTCTAATCAGATGCATTATTTTTCCCATGCTTCTGGAAAACCTTGGTCAGCACCTTAACTTCAGATCAAGTTCATTTTGTACCTTAAACTTCAGAAACTAGAAAACGGAAGTAAGTTTGGGTCCGGCTGAGTGTTCTCTAATCAGAACAAACTCTGAGCCCTTTTTATAATAAATGATGTTACAAAATAAAAACCAGGCTAACTTTAACCTAGATGCCAACAGCACCCAGATTCCAGCATTAAAGAGGCTCTGAACTCACCTTTCATATAGTTCCTGGAGGATAGAGATGTTATTCGAATGGATAGTCGGGTCAATTTCCAAGAAATCCAAAATGTGATGTGGGATTAGAGCACCTTCCTCAATCAGCAGGGCCAGGTTGAAAAATCCCTGAAAATAAGCCACAAACCATCCTCATCAACTTCTTACAATAAAACCCAGATGCATACCCTTCATCAGAATGTAAACTTTCACAACCTCTAGATATTTTTTTTTCAGTCCCTAGGGCCAGATGGTTTTGTCATCTCCATTGATGAATTGTTTCCCTAAATATATGCATCTGAGACATTTATTTGCAGGAGAACCAGGAGGCTTTCAGAAGAAGCTGGGTCCCATCTGCTCAGAAGCCAGTCAACCGGCGGATCTGTCCTTTCCTGTTCACTCTCCAAAACAGAACTCACTGGAAAACGTGCCCTGTGTCACCAACAGAACCAGAATGCTGAGTTGTAGGCCATGTCCATCACTGATGACTCCACTCTGGGTCACCATCAGCATGTCAGAAATCTAACAAAATGTTTTTGTGGCTGGAGGTGTTATGATGACTGACATTCTATTGTGAGGAGTCTCAGGATTCTTCTTGGCACAGACCTCCACTCTGGTACATTTCCTCATGTCCTCTTTACGTACCTTGCTCTTGACCCTCAGAGGTAGGGTCTGCCTCATCGGGCTGTGCAGGCCCCATAACATAACGCAGTGAGGAGCCCGATGGTAGAGCTGCTTCATCAAGATTGGGAGCTATCGTAATACTACCTGGAGGAGGCGCGCTGTCCATCATGAGCTGAGCATGTGGCCAGACCAAGAAAGAAACAAAAGATGACCCTACTTAGCATTAGGGCTTCACAAATTTCATTGGACTGTTGCCCTTCAAAGAGTTCAGGGTCATGTTCTAATGACATAGTCTCCTTTCGGTTTTTCCGTTCGGCTGCCACTGACAGCAATGTCAGTGGAAGCCGTCATCTGCCTGGGCGCGCATGCCAGGGCTCTCACAGCATCCTGTGCAATAATCATGATAAAAAGAACAGCAGCTACTATCTTCTGAGTGTTCACTCTAGGTGAGGTATTGCTCTGCTTTTTACGTATTCAATGAATATTCATAACAACAAATTGAGATAGGTACTGTTATCCTCCTCCCGGTATAGATGAAGAAACTGAGGAACAGAAAGGTTAAGGAATTTGCCCAGGGTCACGCAGCTGGAAAAGAACAGACAGCATCCAGAGTGTTCAGTCTTAACCTCCACCATGCTGCCAAATAACCTCTAAATAGATGGAAGCATTAAGTATCTTTAAGATGCATACACATGCAGAAAACAGAATATTTCTCCATGCTTTGAAAAGAAGGTAGTCTTAAAACTTAACTTATTACAAGAAAAGAAAAAAAAGTGCCATGTAAAAATTTAAAGTCTCTGAAAGATGGAAAAGTAAAAAAATTAAAATAAATGAGAAAACAGACTAGGGGAATATTTACACGCAGTGTAATAGCTCAAGGTTCATTATTTACTAGGCAAATGTATTTAAAAAACAAATTGTCATTTAAATTTTTAAAGTATCAGAACTCCAATAGATTAACAACAGGCAAAGAGCAAGAATAGAGAATTCACCTAAAAATATGAAGAGTAAATGATCATTGACAAGTATATGTAAAAAATGTCCCTCCCCACTAGAAATCAAGTAAATGCAATTCAAAACAACAAAGAAGTATCAACTTCAAATTATTCAATTAGCAAAATCAAGTCACCAATGCAGACAAGTGCAGACAAGATTTCAGTTACCCTCCTACATGTGACCACTGCTGGGTGATGCATTAATTGGAAAACCCTTTCAGAAAAGCAAATCAGCAATAAACTATTATTAGGTAGCCATAAAACCATTGCCCTTGACTTAGTAATACTGTCCCTCAGATTATAAAGAAATTATTCAAATGGAGCTAAAAGGTAGAAATATGAAAATGTAAACATAGCACCAGCTATAATTACAACCCAATAGGAAAGGACCTCCTCATCTTCCTTTATGGGCTATACTCCCACGAAGGCCAGACTACTGTCTATTTTTTAATCTTATGTTCCCACTGCTAGGCAGTGTCTCAGACATGCGGGATGGAGTAAATGTGCCAAATCAATGATTAAATTAGCAAACAAATAGCAAATGTCTACCAAATAAGATAAGGCTTAATACATTACAGTCTATTAGCTCGACAGAATATGGGAAGTGGTTAAGAGCAACGATTACATCAAGTGTGCGATACAATGCACATATCCCTACAGTGTGTGAAAAGAACTCCCGTGTGTGCACGCTGCAGAGGTGCACGCGCCTGTGGCAGGGACTGAAGGGAACCTGCAGACATGAAGGAATAAAGCCTCTGCCATGGAATGGTTTTTTCCTTTTAAAATTATCTTTTAATGTTTTTATAACATTATTTTTCCAAATGATAAAAATCAGATTAAAAAAATGATCTGGACCTAATTTTTAGTGTCAACAGACATCATCTAAGGGAGTCTGACTCTACGGCAAATCCTTTCGGCACCAATTCGTATTGCATTGCAGAAGAAACAATAATAGAGTAGATCACGGCCATCGCTGGGCTCTGCTTCTACATCAAACATCTCATAAATGCAGACGTTGATGTTGTTACTGTTCCCAGTGCACAAAGGAGAACAGGAAGACTCAGTGATTTAGTGACTTGCCATGTACAAATAGCTATGAAGTGATACAGATAAGGGACTTTAACCCAGGTAAAGAACCACTCTGACGTAGGACCTCCTGGGAAAAAAAAAGAGTAAGACAGGGAGGAGATTCCAACGTTTGCTCTGCAGTCAAATCCCAAAGCACAACACCCAAAGCCTGTTGCCTAAGAGAGTAACAGCTATGCCAGCTTCCACTGTGAAACCGGCCCTGAGTTCCTCATGTGAGAATTCGGATTAGCAAACATCCAGGAATGGATAGAAACAGACTCATCATTAGTGCGCTAATTGTTACAAGATCTATCAAAGGGTCTTGAAATTAGTAGCAGCAGTTTGAGAAGTAAGATGTCTGCACAGTGGCAATCTCTTTCCCCATGATCTCTCTAAATAGAAAGAGAAAAACATTAGCTTTTCACGGGAGAAGCCCAGCAGAAAGCGCCTTACCCGAGTGCCTGCGACCAAGCTCACCAGCAGTGAGACCCCATGCGCGCCTCCAAGGATACAGTGAGGACACATCACTTTTGTGCTCTGCTTGCCCCAAATGCATAATCTCAATCTGTTCGTGAGAAAACAGAAGCCAGACCCACCTCGAGGGACACTCTACAGAACACTTGGCTAGTTAATATTCCCCAAAAGTGTCAAGGTCATGAAAAGCAAGGAAAGAACTGAGGAACTGTTACAGACTGAAGAAGCCTGAAGAAGCCTGACAACTAAATGCAATGTGGGACCCTGGGATGGAGGAAGGCCTTGAGCAGGAAAACTAGTGAAATCCAAACAAAGCCGAAAGCGTGCTCCATGGCACTGAACCAACGTGGACTTTGTAGCTGGCCCATGGAATACTGTCCATGCCAGATATTCACATTAGGGGAAGCCGGACGAAGGGTATACAGCAATTCTCTTGGATTCTTTCTGCTACTTTTCTATAGATCTTGAAATATTCCAAAATAAGTTGAAAAAAAAAAAGCCACCAAGAGCAAGGGCCTATCGCCGAAGTGTTGGCTCCGCTATACAAGCAGACCATTTCGCTTTTGACCACACCTCCCATTTCCGGAGTTTCTACCCGGTGAGTTTGTTTGATGGAATCTGGTAGAAAGACTCCTGGGCTTGGAGTCGGAAGCCCTTGGCTGCTTCACCTGCTACCTGAGTGTTTGGCCTTGAGCAAATGTGTCACCTTGTCAGAGTCGTGGTGGCCTTTCCTATAAACTGGGCATCATAGTTCCCACCCGCACGAGACTGCTGTGAGAACGGTGGGGGAAACAGAGCAGGAGCTCGGTAAAGGCTCGCCGTCGTGGTTAGTGCCCCCACAGGGTCTCGGTGAGGGGCTTGTGAAACGGATGAGAAAGGACTTTGTAACCTGGGAAGCACACAGACAGAGAGCTGGAGGGAACTCAGGGCCTGGCGACCTGGCAAATGGGCACCACCCAGAACTCCTTTCTGTTGCTCCTGCTGTTGCTGCTTACCTGTGAGTCTCCGTCCAGCGCCGCCTGGGCGTACATCTGTACGGACAGGTCAAGGTCTTGCGACTGGTTTGGGTGGCCATAGTAGTAAAGGTCTCCCATTTTCAAATACGCTGCAGGACACAAGGCACAGATGCATTTGTCAAGTGGTTTTATTTCAGAATGACCGTTGAAATGATTGGCTCCTTCCCGTGACTGAGAGGTTTTCCTACCAGCATCCTAATACAGAACATCTTTGGGGTCTTTAGTTTTTCATGTGTCAGTAGGAAAACAAAAAACGCTTTTCTGCTGAGTATCCACATTTCCAGATATATTTTCTTGCTTTGCTTGGTAGCTCTCTGGAATAGATCTATCTGGGAGGATGGCAGCCCAATCAGCCAAGGATTTGGGGTGGGGGGCGGGGGGCACTTTATTCCACATCTCAAATTTTGCTGCCTAGATTTGATGACTAAAGAGTACTTCTTTACTCTGCTTAAGTCATATATTTCATTTTTTCTTTTGAGGAAAAAGTTTTGTTTAAGAAATGCAGGCATTGCCCTGACTGGTGCAGTTCAGTGGACTGACTGGGCATCACCCCACAAACCAAAAGATCACCAGTTTGATTCCCGGTTGGGGCACATGCCTGGGTTGCAGGCCAGGTTCCCAGCTGGGCATGTGTGAGAGGCAACTGATTAATGTTACTCTCACACATCAGTGTTTCTCTCTCTCTCTTTCTCTCTCCCTTCTCTAAAACAATAAAATAAATAACATTTTTTTTTAAAAAAAGAACATATGTATCACTCAGTGTCCATTCAGAAAAATAGAGTCCATGTCAGGTAGTCCAAAACAGGGATTTTCCAACTGGGAAGTGGTCCCCAGGGCGTTGGAAGAGCTGAAAAGGCAAATGGCACCCCAGGTATTGGCAATGCAGGAAGCTACTGCCCTCCCTGGGCTAAGGCTCAGCAGGGCCCACAGTGTGTGGCCTTCCAGGTGGGAGCTGGGACCATGGACATGTACCACTGCCAGAGACACAGCCCAAAGCAGAGAGAGAAGGACAGAAATACTTGGGCCCCTCCACCGCCCCCATCCTGCACTCTCCCACCAGAACCTCCCATTGACTGAACTGATCAGGAGCCCCAGGGCAAAGGAGTCTGGGAACTGTGGTTCCTGGGGGTAGCCCCCTACCCTACAGAGCAGGGAACCTATCTGAGAGCCCAAGGGCACTGGCTCAGAGATTCTCTCCATAATAGCTTCCTTGGAATCTCACTGTCTCAAGATATGGCGGGTCAAGGCTACAGTGGACAATGGGCGAGGAGACATCCATAGCGTGAGGCAGAGAGCAGTTTAGTCACAACCTTAACAGCAGAGATTTCTCTCTCTCTCCTAATTGTTTAGAAATACCACACTGCACACAAAGTTGTTAGATGTTCCCTGTTACTAAAGATTAAAAGCCTCCAGTGCTTCAATTTAGCACCTGCTTTTCCACACGTACCAAACGAAGGAGCGTCGATTTGGAAAACAGAGAAATTATAGTATCTCCAAACACAGTTCACACCCAAGTACGTCTCAGCCAGGTCCTAATGGGGTGGAGGGGGAGGAAAAGTTCATTCATTAATATTTCGGCCAAGGGACTAACTTTGCCTCCCTAAAACCCCAATTCACCCTCCTCGACCTTAGAGCTTCTATTCCGAGAAGAATACATTTACTCACGGGCCTCTCCTCACAGATGTGTGCTAAATTTGTCTGTGACACTTCAATTCCAGTTTCTGCAGCTAAAACGTAATACAGCAAAGCTTCGTGCCTAAAAATAGATGATTAATAATAAATTTCACATAGGGGTTTTTGCTAATATTCACAGACAACTTGATAGTCAAACATAAGGATACAAAATAAGCAGTTTTTTAAAAACCACAAAACCATGAGTTTTTTTTTAAACACTTTTAAAATACTGTTGTTAAAAATACCGCATGCACTGATTTATTTTCTTCCTTAAGGCTGAACTGGCAGCTAAGGCCGGGAGCTAGTTAATACAACAGCTACCTCTACTGGCCGAATGTATGTCAGCTGGGTTCTCGAAGGCTTCCATCCTTCTTAGAAGAGATAGCAGTATTAAAAAAGAAAAAAAAAAAGTCCTGTGCCTTCAAGTCCTCCGTTTTGTGAAAGGCTTTATGGGAATTAGGATTCCGAACAAGCTTAATTACAGCAGAGCTTTTGTGGTGCATTAGACGATGGGCAAAGGAGAGGCAGTTTACAAGGGCCAGAAACATCTGAGTAAGTAACAGTTACCACTAGTAACCGAATGCGGCAAAACAATGAGACCACTTCTCATCTGCTGAAAGGATGGCACATGACTCATAATACCAGGAACGGGGAGAGACGCGTAGCCCTACAACCTCGGCTGCTGGGAGGGCCGATGAACATGATGGTTCCTGGTGGGAAGTCTTAAGAATGCAGAGACTGCTTGCCCAGTAGTTCTCGCTGTGAGGGTTTATTCTAGAGAAACAATCAGAGATGTGCACAGAGTCTGTGGCAAGAGTTTATGGCAAAGATTTTTCTATGAATGAAAAAATAAAAAAAAACTACTGATAAGAACTTAAATATCTGAAAATCGGTGACTATTTAAATTAATCCATGGTGCAGCCTCTTTTGGATGAGGCCATGAAAAATGATGTAGAAGGGTGTTCAAGACTGCAAAGATGTCGATGCAAAATTATCTCTTCAGTGGAAAAAAAAAGGCAGAATAAAAAGCAGTGCAATTCCATTTTTGTGTAACAGAAATAAACCCGAATACACACATATGCAGATAAATATATGCACAAAAATCATCTACCGAAATGCTAACTGTACTTATTTCTAGGTGGTGAGAATGCAAGTCATTTTTATTCTTTACTTTTGACTGATCTGATTTTTTCCATTTTCTTTGTGGCAGCCAGTTCATCAGTAAAAACTTATTTTAACCATACACAGTTGTTTCAGAGTAGTTGATTGACATTAAGAACTCTCCCTTAGTTTTCAGCCCACCTAGGAAGTGCTTTAAGGAATGTGGGGATGGGTGGGGGAGGAGGGTAAGGGGAGCAGCCTCTGAAATCACCTTTCCTACCCTGCTAAAGCAGCTTCTGGCAGACCATCCCTTGGGGACAGAGAGAGGTGACCGGGGAGTCAAATTAGAACAGCAGGCCTTCAATCTGACATACTGCAGGTCACGGGCCATGTGGCTGCTGAGTGAGCTGATTCTTAGCCTCCAAGACACCCAAGGCAGCCAACCAATTAGCCGTGACTCATTCTAAAGAGACACAAGACACGAGACTTGCCTGCACAGGCACGTTGGCTAACAAGCCCTCACTGCAGCCGAAACGCTATGAAAGATCCACGAGCGTTTTCTTACACGGACTGCAAACATCACGTTTGGTCACAGGGATCCTCAGATCAGACCGAGGGCGTGCGAAAGGCACAGCACAACTCCCGCCTCGTTCTGCAATAAGGTCCTCTTCCCGAGGTCTTATAATCTGAAGTGTCTTCTGAGACACTCAGGCATGCACCAGTGCCTCAGTTTCCCCGAAGGATGAATGAGGGAATGAGATGGTGCACACTTGCCAGCCCAAGGTCAAACATCAAGCTCGCTCCCTCTGCTGCTGTGACTGCATGGAATGTGAGTCCTGCTATCAAAATGTAACAAGGTGAGTTCTCCTCAGACAGCGCTCAAGTACGAGCAGACTGTTAGAATTTGCGGCAGGGGTCGGGGGCAGGAGATTGACCCTCCTGTAAACCAGAGGCACTCTGATAAACTTTATAAAGACCCTGCCTCGTCTCTGAAGTTATGCTGGTGGTGGTGGAGGAACGGGGTAAACAAGTTTTATAGAAAGGCTTTCACTGTCCAATTATTGTATAAGCCGGGAGGAAAGTGCATAGAGTCCTTGTGCATTTCCTTTGAAGAAGCGTGGCAATCCATCAAAAAGAGATGTCTGCGAACATCGGTGGTCACAGAAGTGCTGGACAGAAACCCACCTCTGCCTTCCGTCTCGCAGAAGCAATCACCAGAGGCCAGTGCACGCTGCTTCCACCGCCATCTATTTTCACGTGACGGAGTGTGAACTACGGGTGAGGGTCTGAGCGCTGAACACCCGACTTTCTCGGGTTATGGAGACTTCTGAGACTCGCCACCTCTGCAGAAACCCTGTCCCCATTCAGTCTCCCTCCCAGCGTGTTAATTACAGGTATTTCTATACTCATATCCATGGGGCAATCATTTTCTCAGCCTTTGCTGTGTGCAGGAAGCCCCAAAACAAGCCCCAAAACTGTACTGCCCTTCCAGAAGTTTCCTCTAGGTTGAGGAAGCCAACCCAAGCTTCCAGTTTTATTTCCAATGCAGACAAGTGCAGCTGTCCCCTGGACAGTCATTCTACTGGGGAAGGGGGGACGCGGAGAGGAGGAAACTCACAGAAAAGGAGGAGGGGAGGGGGGCACGTTTGCTGCCCTCCCACTTCAAAGTCGGCATACGCGTTTACAGGGCTTTCCTAACGCTGCTTCACAGCCAGTTCTTGGTCTGCTGGCTGTGATCGTGAACCTGACCACCTCCGAGCAGGTTCTCAAACAATTATTTTCTCTGTGCCCCTTTCTTAACAATGCCCGAAGCAGCTCAAATGGAAGGCTGAAAACCAGTCCCGGGGTCTCAGTGGAACTCAGGGCCCCTGCTCCATTCACCAGAGGGTGAATCTCTTGGCTGGAACGTAGCAGCCTACTTGTCTTGCCTCCAGCCCACCACAGTCAGGCAAACATCCTGGGTTAAGTATTCAGGGCGTATTTAAGATAAAGGACCATAAAACACACAGTTCACAGACAAAGCACACGCAGGGCCAAGGCGGAGAGAAATGGAACCTGACAGCCAGCCTCTCCAGCGGATCTCTCCTGGTGTCTGCGGACAGCCTCGGGCATGACAGCGTTACCGTCCGTATTATGCCTGCACAGCAAAAGGCCCTTTGCTCAAACATGCTCCTCTTTGAAGCAATCCCACATAAATCTTGGAGCCACACAGAAAAGCACAAGCTCATCAAACAGACACGAGTAATTTGAAAGTAACGTCCAGAATAAATTCACTCACAAAAAATGTAGAGAGGGGATGGACTTGGGGGGGGACATTGATGAACGATTTAGTTCTGTGACAGCAAAATAGATGGCACCCCAAAAAGTGATGTTGTGGGAGGTCACGCTCTTATGTTTCCTGGTTCACCCCCAGGGCAGGTTTGGGGCTCCGAGAGATGAAAGCACTCGGCCTCAAACACATTTTGACAAAAGTTTCCCACTGTAATGGGTACTAAGATGTTTCTGTGAATTGATATGAAAAGGCCTCGACTTCAGATTGAGACTTATCTTTAACAATATTTTAGCACCAGCATCAAGACTGGCAAAGATACGGAGGAACAGAAATGTATAAAGGATTGGCGGGAGAGTAAATTGGTGAATCATTTTGGAAAGCAATTGGCATTATCTTTTTTCAAAATTAATTAATTAGTTGAAAAGATTTTATTTACTTTTAGAGAGAGGGGAAGGAAGGGAGAAAGAGAGAGAGAAACAATGATGTGCAAGAGAAACATAGACTGGTTGCTTCTCACTCACCCCCAGCTGGGTACCTGGCCTACAACCCAGGCATGTGCCCTCACTGGGAATCGAACCGGCAACCTTTCTGTTTGCAGGCCAGCACTCAGTCCACTGACCACACCAGCCAGGGTGCAATTAGCATTATCTTGTAGAGTCCAACATGTGACCTTATTCCTAAGTTTATATTCTCGAGGAACTATTCCTCTGAGGGTCAGGATACACACAAAAATGTTCATGGCCACATTGTTCTTAAAAAAAAAAAAATGGGGCCTTGGCCAGTGGGCTCGGGTGGTTGGCGTGTCATCCCGCACGCTAAAAAGGTTGCGGGTTTGATCCCTGGTGGAGGCGGTAACAGGAGGCAATCGGTAGATGTTTCTCTCTCTCAGTGATGTTTCTCCCTCTCCCTTTCTCTCTCTTTCACATCAGTAGACATATCCTCAGGTGAGGTTAAAAAAAACTGGGCACCAACCCAAATATGTGTTAATATGAGAACTGGTAAGTAAAATGTGGTGTATGATAGCAGTGAAAGTGAATGACCTACAGAAACATGCGTCAAAATATATGAATCTCAGAAACATAATGTCAAGTGACAAGAAGCAGTTGAAGATTCATGCATAATAATATTCTAATAATAGAAACCTCAGAAACAAGCCAAACCAAATCTATTGTTTAGGAACATACCTGTAAATAGCAAGAACTATAAAGAGCAAGGTTCAGGATCATGGGTACTTCTGGGGGTGGGGGTGGGGGTGGGTTTAACCTGGGAGGGACACACAGTGCAGGGGCTCCGAGAGTTCCTTTTCTTCAGTAGGGTGGTAGGTTTACAGGTGTTTGTTTTGTTGTCATGCTCTGGAACTTACATATGTATCACTTATGTATATTATTTCCAAAGTTATCAACTACTACATGACAAAAAAGAGAAAAACAACTCAACTGGCTCATGCCACTTCTCCAACCCAAATGCTCAGCTCCTTTTCCTTGGATTCTCCCAGGCCCTCCCTTCTCTCCATCATTATTCAGTCGTTCGGTTAGGCATCTCAGAACCCAGCTCTGTCACATCACTACCTTCTCCCAAAACTATCAATAGCTCCCTGCTGCCCCACAAATTAAGTAAAAAGACAGAACCTTTCACTCAAAACTCCACAGAGTAGCACCTCTTTGGTCTCATTATATATTACTCCCTTTTACATATCTTACCCTCAAGGTAAAATGGGTGGCCTGAAATCTTCTAGATACGCCTAGAATTTTCCTCTCTTTGCTTTTGTTCCTGTGATTCCCCTCACAAGAAATGCTGATCCTTGCATGGCAAAGCGGACATTCTACCCATCCCTCAAGGCCCCCATCATAGAGGCTGGCCTAAGTCCCCCAAACCTGACAGCATCTTTCTGTCCTCAGAATCCCCAAAGTTCTTTATGTACTGTTCACAGTGCTTACATGATGTTTGTTCTATTTGCCTTAGTTCATTCACTCAGTAGTTTCTGAGCATCTCCCAGGTGCACTAGATGCTGGCCACTGGGATACAATCCGCAGGGCAATCTACAAGTAAGGCACAACCACAACCCATGGAAGGACCAAGGGGGTAAGAAGTTAGGCAAGACTTCTGGGCAAGGGCCAAGGCCCGGAGGCCAGACAGAACGAGGCATGTGAGACACGCCACGGAGGCAGGGAGTTCAGCACGAGGAAGAGAGGAGGCAGCCAACTACCCAACCCTCCTAGCTGACATCCCCTCCAGCTTATGGCGAGGCGCCCGCATGGGAGGAACTCAGTCAAAGCTGCAGCTGCTGAACTGAATCCGAACTCCAAACTCACCAACAGTGCAGGACACGATTAATTTCCCCATCCCCTCCACCAAAAAAAAAAAAGTCTCTTGTGGCTGAATATTCTAAGAAAAACAGCAGGCCACAAAAATCTTAATTCATCTTGACTTTCACAGCAAATTTCTAAATGTTAAAGTGATGTTAAATTCAAAAGGAGGCAGAAAAGCTAAGCTACTGACAGATCCTCTCTTTATGAGAAAATGTATCAGACGTCTTGGTGTGCATCCGTGTGTCGGGGCCGTTTACAGATGTGCTCCCCTTTGGGAAAGCCCTACAGGGAAACACCTTGATATATGAATGTTTAGTTCCCCCTAACAAGCTTGTGAGGAGCAAAGGGCGGGAAGTTTGGGGGGTAAGAACAGAATAGTTAAAGTCAAATTTGGGAGTTTTGCAAGATAAAACAGCACCAAAATTGTAAGGTATATCAATTGGAAAATAATAATTTCATAAAAAATTTCTTTCCTATTGTGCAAAGGAGGCCACGGATAATAAACTTTCACAGGATGTTAATAATAAACATTTTTATTCGGTGCTTTTTTCCATTGGCCTCATTTCCCCTGCATTACCTAATTTCGGACTCTCCATCACTGAGACACTCTCTATTGGTTACACGGGCACCCATGGACCAAAGGGGAAAATGGCGTTCTTTCGGACTTACATTTAAAGTTTTTAATTAAGGTTCTGATCAGAGTATGATCGATGGTAAGTCTGGTCTAATGTCTTTGAGGCAGTGTTCCGAAGAAATATGTGCTGATTTGCATAGCCTTTGTAGTTATTACTGAAATATCCGGATCATTTAGGCAATAAACCAGCCTAAAAAATGTAGCCCAAGGGAAAAGTGAGACAGAGTGCTAGAACTGACAGATGATAAAATGATGAAGTCCGGTGGAGTCTGGAGAGGTATGCCCTGTTTTGTAAAACCAAGGAGCAGCAAAGGGGGGGAGTCTGGAGTCGGCACGTATGCTGTTGCGGGGTGTTCTCCATCCCACAGAGCACAGGATGAGGTCTGCTAACCCCATCAGGCGGAGGTTAGAAAGGGACATTTGTTTGGCTGTGACATGAGAGGCTGTGTGACTTCCTGCAATCCTGGGCTCCCGGCCACAGAAGATGCAGCAATAATACCTGTGGAAGGATATACTCTGAGCCCTAATTCTTTCCCCACAAACATGGTGAAAATCCTGGACCTTCCATGACCTGCCAGCGAGAAGCAGAGGGTCGGCTAAGACCCCCGGTGCTGTGTTTAGACTCCAAAACCGAGAGAAACAAACTCAAAGGAAAGAGAAGTCAACACACGTGCGTGTCTCTCAACTGGATGAACGTGGATGCTCCCCCTAGAGAACTAATTTTTGTGTCTAATTAAACATGGGATTGCTATGTTTTCCAATCAACAGCCAATCAGTCAGTGCTACTCTGCATAGTATTACCGAGGGGCCATGATTTCCCTGCAAATTGCTTTTTTGGTTGCATTTTAAGCTCCATCTCAGAAGACGACAGTGACAGATGAAAGGTAGGGCTGAGAAAGTTCGAGGCAACGTGGGGCCCGAGCTTACCAGGAGCCCTCCAGGTAGGCGTTGAGGCCTTTCCGAATGACGTGGCCCAAGTAGCCATTTTTCTCAGCGATGTGCTTTGCCCATCTGAAAAGGAAAGGGAAGAGAAAAATATCCAAACTGTGGCAAATTAAATAATTGCTTTTTTCTCCCTATGATTCCGATGAATCCCACTTGGGGAATATTTTGCTGGTTAGAATTTTTATAGAGCAACAAAGCAGAACTGAATGTTAAGAAGGTAAACAGACAGGCATTTTGAGAGCTTAGCAAGGCTAAGGAGGTGCTGGTTTATGGAAACAAAGAAGCGACAGGCTCCTAAGGAGCAATATTCACCAATACAGGAAAAGATCATCTTTTTTGACATCTGCATGGTAATGAATCGATACTAATTTTCTTGCCCTACCTGTACTTTAGAATGGGGATTTGTGATATCGGGCTTATTTTTTAAATTTTATTTTTAACTACAGTTTACACTCAACATTATTTTGCATTAGGTCCGGGTGTACGGCATAGCGGCTGGGCGGTCCTACACTTTCCAGAGTGGCCCCCACTATCTCCAGCACCCACCTGGCACCGCGCACAGTTAACCCAGTGACACTGACTACGGTCCCTACTGCGCTTTACACCCCGTGACTATTTTGTGACGATCAGCTCGTATACCTTAATTCCTTCACCTTGGGAAAGATCATCTTTACCAAGAATGCTAAGTTCTCCATTAGAACAGTTTTACTTCTCTTTTATAAGATTTCCTTATTTTGTTTCTGCTCTCTAATTTATCCCGGAAGCTAATTTTTAATAATTATGCTGAATTATTAAAAATGGTCATTAATAATAATGAAATAGCCTATTGTAATCTTTGGATTTACGACCATTAAAAGAATGTTATAAAAATACATAACAAGCTAATGAAATGGGATGTAGAATAATTTTTTAAAATATTTGATTAATCACGGCCCCAAAGCACAAGAGTGGTGGTGCTGGCGATCCGGATGAGCCAGAGAGGAGCCACGAAGTGCTTCCTGTAAGCGTAAAGGTCTGTATGCAGAGAAAGGAGATTTTCTGCAGGGTTCGATGCTCTCTATGGCTTCAGTCATACACTGGGGGGCCTGGGACATGTCCCCCGAAGGAGTAGGGGGGACGGCCATAGATGCCTTTGCCTTCATATGCAACATCTGGTAGATGCTTACAAGACAGCCTTCTCGGGGTCTCTAGGGAACGTCGCCAGGGTGCCTGTTATATAGTAGAGAGAGCACCACAAGGTCCCCTCGATGTGTCCGCCTTGCGCAGCCTTATGGAAATATTCGCCAGCTAAAGTCTGTCAAGAGAAGAGATGAAGCAGCGTCACTTTCCTCCGTGAGGAGCCCTCCCGGCTGGGCTGGTTTCAGCAGAGCCAGTGTATCATCACAGGCTTATAACTTCTGCTATCTTTAAGAAAACCAAGGCAAGTTCAAGGAAGACAGCCAATCACAGATGCCAGCCTCTGGAGGTGATAACCCCGACCACAGCTAGCCTGTTGATGAGGCTTGCCCCACAAGTACGACAACATGTAACCACGGATATCACTGTCATCTCATGTCGTCCTCACGTAACCCCTGCCAGCGAGAGAGGAGGCTGCATCAAAAGTCACGCCAGGTGAAAACACAGGCATTTGCTTTCCTAACCTTGCTAAAGACCTTTCTCCAAACTCGTGCACAGAGACTGCGTTTCCAATAGGAAGGTGAGAATTAGACAGTGACAATAAAAACCCACGTTCCCAGATGTGTGGGAGGATTTTTGCAATGCACAGAAATACACAGCCTCACACGTAGTCAGAGAGAGGTAGAGGGGAAAAATGAAACACTTTGACATATTTTCTGCTGATTACTATTATTTTTCTGAGGCAGTTAACTGATGTTTTATTTTCATTTTTGTTTTTATTTATTGATTTTTTTAAGAGAGAAAGGAAGGGAGGGAGGGGGAGGGGGGAGAGAGAGAGACAGACAGACAGACATCAATTTGTTGTTCCATTTATGTATGCATTCACTGGTTGATTCTTACATGTGCCCTGAACCAGGGATCAAACCCACAACCTTGGTGTATCAGGACGATGCTCTAGCCAACTGAGGTACTTGGCCAAGGCTAACTGACATTTTTAAAGCATGAGCTTTGGAATCAGGCAGGCTTAGGTTCAAATCCCAGCTGTGTTTCTTACTAGCTGAGTGACCTTGGGCATGTTAGTTATCTCTCCACATGAGAAATTAACTCAGTTTTTTCAGCTGAAAAATGTGGTGTCAGGTAAAACCAAGCATGAAAGGTGTTGTGAGTATTAAATGAGACAACAAGTTCTTCAGGTTTAGCATGGAGCTTCACGAAAAATAATCTAATACCCCACCCCAGATCTGCTGCTGCCCATCCATAAATGCCCCTCCATTCTTTCCATCTCAATAAATGCCCGATGCTCCAGAGTGGTCCTGAGTCCTTGTTCCCTTTCACACCTCATATCCAATCATCAGCAAACCTCATCACCTTGACCTTCAAAACATATCCAGAATCCAGTCACATCTCAGCCCCTCTTGTGACATGGCCCATCCTCTCTCACTTGGATTCAATGCGTTAACCACCTGCCCGCCTCTCTCTCCTTTGCAAGCCTAGTTTCTGCTGGTATCTGAGAGCCTTTTAAACCACATTCCGCCCACTGTAAAGCTGTGCGGTGCGCTCTCGCTCCGGCCTCGCTCAGAACAGCTGAGTCATCCGGAAGACCTGGCCACCTGCCTCCCTGACTTCGTCTCCCACCTCCCCATCTCCTCTGCTCTCTGCTCCTGCCACTCTGGCCTCCCTGCCGCTCCTCAAGCTTATTCTCACAGCTTTTGCCCTGGTTGTTCCCTCTTTCTGGAATGTTCTCCCAGATATTCACAAGAGTCCTTCAGGAGCATACACACAACGTCACATTGTTAGAGAGACCTTCTCTGATCTCCCTTCTAAAACAGCATTCCCCAATCTCTACCCCCCATCCCCTCCTCCTGCTTTATTTCTCCCCACGACACCCTCATATTATAGATCTAATAATTTATTGCCTTTCCTCCCCATTGGAATGTACGCTTCCTAAGAGCAGAGACTATTTTGTCTGCTGCTGTGTCCCCAGGGCCTGGAAGAGTGCCTGGCACTGGGTGGGCGTTCAATGAATTTTTTAAATGTGACAATGCTCAGATCGTTGTCATCATCTTCGATGTTATTACTAATGACCAGGAGCCTCCACGTTACATTGGGATCCAGATCCTGACTCTGACAAGCGCGTGATGTAAGTTCCATGCCTTTCAGAGCCCTGGTTGCTTATTCTGTAAAATGGACTTAATAACAGTTCATTTGTAGGTAAGATGACACGGACATAGACCCTTTGTGGGTGTCTGGTGTAGGGGAAGTGCTCAACCAGCACTAAAGGTCAACACTGCTGTTTCCATCGTTCTTAAATCTGTTCTCCTATCAGGCCACCCCATCTGAACCCAGCTCTCCCCCAGCAGGATCGGTCTCTACACTGCCTCTTGGTTTCTCGCTCATTCTCACCTCGTATCATCTCCCCCTCCTCTTTAGTTCGAGTCTCCCTCCTCCATGAAGCCTTCCTGACTGCTTTGCCCTTCAACTCTCCCCATTCCAGAACTGTTTGGGTCATACCAATTAGCAAACACTTGACACCTGGCTAAATTCACTATTTTATGTTCCTAACTGGGCCCTTCAGTTTTTGAGAACCTGGTTTGTAGTCTTGGGTGCTGTCTGTGCCACCACGGGCCTGGTCCGGGCAGGGCACAGAGTACGCCCTCACACAGACTTCATGAACAAGTGACCCACTAGCCGCCCAGTGTGTCTCAAGTCTTACTCACCTGATTCCTTCCAGGGACTCCTGGGAAAACACCATCCAAATACAGGACTCCAAGATTATATGAAGCATCTGGGTTCCCCATTGCTTCTGCTTTTAACCAGTACTTGGCTGCCTTGGCATAATTTTTCTTGAATTTGTGGTAATACCATCCTAGACCATTGACTGCCTGATGCAATCCCTGGATTTTAGAACAACAAGAAAGAAATTACTTAAAAAAAAAAACAACTAAAGAAAATCCATTCTCATGAAAGCATTCTGCACAAGTCTGACCAAAACCTCTCCCATCTCTTCTATGGAGCAGATGGCATTAGAGAAAAGCTAAGTGTTCAAACATATGAGCCTGCCTCAGAGAGCTCCCAGGTGGACTTCCCGTGGTGGCTGCCGGGATGCCTGCCCTCCAGCTCCGCAGTGATGCCGGCCCCCAAACCATCCCTCAGCTCCTCTGGGCTCTGACATGATGCCCTTGTCTACAGAAAGCCTCTGATGGTCCTGCAGTATCAACAGTGCCCTGACATCCATGAGTGCTCAGCTGCGACAGGCAGCCTGAAACCTGCCCTGGCGGGCAGGGTTTCAAGGTGACCTCTCAGCCCATCTGTTGATGACTCTGTCCCAAACACCAGCAAATCCTCTGATGGAAGGAGCTGCAACATCCTACCTGCAAAGTACAGGTGATTTGTGACTGCTTGGCGTCCCAGTTCAGGGCTGAGGCAGAAGGGGAAGGTGTGGGGTAAGGGGTCAGGTTCAGAACTGTGTCTGAACAGTTCGAGCCTCCTTGCCCTCACTGAACGCTCTCAGGTGGGAGCCTCTGCTTTCCTCAGGGGCTCCCACCTGCTTCCATTGGCAGCTTCCAATCTGCTTGTTGAAGACACAGGTGCCCTGCAGGGGGGCATGTGCCAACCTGGGCACACGGCACTCATTCCTCCCTCCCTGCCAGAAGCACGAGACTATGAACAAGCAGCAGGAAAGGATTCGAGGGGCCAACAGTGCCCTCCCATCTGTGAGGGCTGGTAAGTTAGAGCCCAGGTGTGGAACCCAATCTCTTCACCTGTCTTCTCACAAGGGGTGACGGTGTGTCCCTTAACAACAGATGCCAAGGCCCCAGCCTGCAACCTTTCCAGTTGGCATAGCTCCTAAAGGCCTCACCTCCTAGTCTTTATGTTGGAATCCAGGTGCCAGGGAGGGCAGGAGGAAAAAACTGTGGGAGGCAGTGAGACAGACATGCACAGAGCAAGGATGATGGGCCAGGGACAGAAGGTCACCATCAGAAAGGCCAGGGTGCCTAACAGTGGGCAAAACTGGGAAAGTAAAGATCTCGCCCCCAGGGTAACCATTTCCTCCTCAGCCCCAGCATATCACTGGTCATGAGGTTTAGACCCCCGACCTTTCCTTCCTAAAGATTACATCTAGGCCTCAGGCGTGTTTCAGCGCCAGACCCCAGGACCAGCTGCGCTGACTAATGACCCCCTGCCCTGGCAGCAGCCATTCAATGGAGACCACGACCCTGAAAGGACACACCTGGAAAGCTTGTTAATATTCTACTGAGATCCACCCCTGGGACCTCCCCTAAAGTTCCTACCTGCAAGAGGGAGATGAAAACCCACAAAACAAAGGACCCAGTGCGCACTCTCCCTCTGGGGAGCAATCCCACACCATTCCCTTCCTCCTCTTCTTCCTCCACAGGCACGTGTCTCCTAAACTCCAAGGATCCCCACAAGACTTGCAACCAGGGGACAATGGGCGGCAGCAGGCAGCTCATCCCAGGCTGACCCCTTGAAGCCGTCTCCAAGGCCCCCTTTCCTCTGACTTCCCAGTGAGCTGACAGCAGCCCCGCCTGGGCTCTCCCGTCACTTCTCCTATGCCAAGCCCTCCCTTGCTTCACAGCCCCGAGTGTGCTTCCGCTGCGGCCAGATGCCTGCTTGCTGTGCTGCGCTTTGTCTCTCGACTGAAATCTTTCCTTCAGGAAGACAAGAACCAAGATCGTATGGTCTCGCCAGTAACAACACTAGCAAAGCCCATTCACGCAGGAGCTCCACGAGGGCAGGGGCCTTTGTTTTGTACCCCAAGCACCAACACTAGTGCTTGGCATAGAGTAAGCGCTCCATAAGTAGTTGATGAATGGACGAAAGCCACCCTTTGAATGCCAATGCTCAACAAAATGGAACCCAAAGCCAACACCCTGAGGAGTCAGAGGAGGGTTCAGATTTGCAGGCCCCCGAGAGAACAGACACCTGGGAACAAGCCAGTGCCACGGATCCAGTCATAGAAGCTTTCTTCTTGAGCGTCACACAGCACCAGGTGCCAGGCCAACTCCTGACAGGTCTTGCAGAATGAGGAAGTCTCAGTGGTGTAACAGACCGGGCCATACTATAGAGAGGCCAGAGCCGGCTCTGGTACAAACTTGCAGGGCAGACACATCCAAATGGCTTTCACAGTGCTTACGTCCAGAGGCCACGGCTCATTCCAATGTACCTGCCGTCACCCACATTGTCCGCAGAACTCCTTTATGAGCTGCATTTGGACCTAGTTCAGGAACCCGCAAGAAATCTTGTTTTATTTCTTAAGTACTCATCCGTTGTTCTGGACTTCACTGCTTGATCAACAGATTTGCCTCTAAGCGATTTCTGGCTAATTCCAAAAATGAAACTGTGTGCAACCTTCTCCACAGGGCCTGGCAAAGAGAAGGGGCTTCATAAACTCCCTCCTCAGTGAATCACTGAGAATCGTTTACACTTTCCAGGATGTGACTACTCCAGGCCATAAAACTGCATTTGCCTCAACACTCATCTAAGCCCTGCTAAAAATATATGCAAAAATACAGCACATCAGACACCAATTCACCACCAGAATGGCTAAAGAGATGCAAATTTCACACCTGCCAGGAAACCCCACCACTGGCCCATTTTAGGGTGCTCTGAAACCAATGCCTTCTATGACCAAAATTCAGCTGTTTTTCTGGTTGTGCCCCAGAATTTGTGTTGGGGTTGAGAGCTGGTGGGCACTTCAGTGGGTTCCCTTCTCATGGGTCACACGCCCTCTCGACACAGGAAAGCCTCTTGGCCCTCTCACTCCATGCTCCAACTTCTCGTACTCCAGAAAAATGTATTCTGAGTTCCCTAAAGAAGGCGAATGAGGAAGCCCAGCCTGGCTCTTTCAGGAGCCAGGGCATCCTCAGGGTGGAGCAACATTCACGAGCCAGAAGGGCTATACAGGGCCTGCTAAGGTGTAACGTTACAATAGTTCCTACAAAACTTATTTATTTGCAAGTCTGTATGCATGCAAGTGCACGCATGTTACGCATGTGCATATGAAGGCATGGGGTGTGCGTCTGACACAGGACTATGTATGCATATGTCTGTGTGCATGTGTACCTCCTCATAAGTGACATTATAACCTCTGTCCTGTAGCGCTGTGCTGAAAATAGCTGCTTGATGACAACACTGACGAGTAAATAGTGACAAAAGCAAAACAATGTTTAAACCCAGTAATAGACCTGATAAACAGCTCCATTATTCAAGCGCAGAGAAGCACACGGGCATGGACGTGGCAGGGTTAACCTTCCACGGAATTAAGCTTTTGGTTTTCCTAATTCAATGGCATTTATATCCATTTACTTTCAAGGAGCCCCCGCGGCTTGTTATCAGGGCGGCCTTGATTATAATTTTAGCCTTCAAACAAAATTGGCCTGAATTCTATTGACTGAAGGTGAATACAGCTTTTGAATTCTGCTGTTCCCATTGTGGCGGGTTTCTGTATGTGTGTGGCTCTAAAAAAGACTAGTGTTGCCATTCCGGCGACCCCTCCCGCCCCACTCCGCATCTACCTTGGAGCTTGGTAGGGAGACGCTGGCCGTGTTCTCTCTGGAGTGGGTGTATGTAGTGCAAATGTTTTCCTCTGACAATATGCGAAAGCGTTACCTTGGATGCTGCTTTCTTCATCAGCTCCAAGGCGAGCCGTCTGTTCTTTTTCACTCCTTGACCCTAAACAACGATTAACAGCAATGATTACAAACAGAGTGAACCCAGTGTGCACTCAAAAATTCCACACAGATAGGCCTGAGTTCGACACAAAAGAACTTAGAAATAAAACCCAAGCCTTCTTACTTATAAACCAAATGTTAAAAATTTCTATAAGCAGTGTTCTACATTGTCATCGTCATCATCGTTTTGTTTGTATCTGTGGAGCCGAGGCCACGAACCTCAGCCTCCCAGCTTAGCATCCGTACACAAGTCCCCATTAATCATTGAGTGACTCGCTGGCACATCAGCCCATAGGTGCTGTTGGGAGAAGCCAAGGACAGGGTTAAATGTGTTTGGTCGTCCTGGGTGGCTTTCTCTGGGGACTAATTTGCTGCCGGACACAGTACTTTATCTGTGTCCACAGGCCAGCATTGTCAGGTGCTGTCTGCAGCCTCCCTGGGTCTTCACTGAAGCCCCCGGGGTGAAACACTGTGGCTTCAGAGCCAGCTTGAGAACCCCCTCTGAAGGAGCTGGGACCCCTTGGAATCGGCCGTGTCAGGCAAAAACCAATAAGGTTCCTCCGGCAGCACCAGGTTCTTTTCTGCGGAGGTGTTTTGTGTGCCATGGAAAGAAATGGCCTTGGGGTTCTTGTTACCAGAGAGAAGCTCCGTGGGACCATGCCGAGACGTCTGCAGGACTCTGTGGGGAAATGGTGAGTTTTGGGTGGGGAGGGGTCCCCTGGGTCTCTCATGACATGGGTCTGACCACAGGATAGCAGGCAGGGGGAGCCAGGAGAAAATCGCTGCTTCCTCCAAACTCACCCAGAGTCCGTTATGAATGCACACCACCCCACCACGTGCCCCAGGGAGTCCCGGTCTCAGACAGTGGTTGATGGGGTCACTCGTACTCTAAGGTGAGCGGGCTTTGCAATGAATCCAGCTTTTAACTCCAATTATGTAAATACTTGGCTTTATAGTAAATGAGACAGCAACAGTGAACATTCCTGTGTTAATTAATGTGGGTCAAACACTATCCTGTCATCTTTAATCCTCACAACAACCCCGCCGAAGTATTGCCATCATTCCCATCTGAGAAACTGGCCCAGAGTCCCACAGCAAGAAGTAGAGCCAGGATTTGAACCCAGGCTGGTGGGCCGCACAGTCCAAGCTTATAATCCCCATGCTATGTCTTCCCCTGTACATTTCAGTCATATGCAGAAATAGTGTAACGATTCATAACCTCCTTGCAGGATACAGAAACATGCAGAGTATGTTTGTCTCTATATTTTTCAGGACCCAAAATACAACTGTGAATCCAGCTAAAGGTTAAATTACATACACCAAGTTTCTATTAGACTTTAACTTACCTATTTAATAAAACCAATGAGCTAAAGCAAAGTAGAAGATGAAGATATTTTTCAGAAGTGCATCATTACTTCATTTAATTAGAGAGGGAGAGGAGAGAGAAGAGGACATGAGGATATTGGAGTAACGGGAGGTGCCGATGGGACAAGCTTTTCTGATTTCTGAAAAAGCACCAAGACCACAGAATGTTCAACCCAAAGTTTAGCCTTCATCCTTTTCCAACTTCATTATTTTGAAGAAATAACACTGAGGCTCAGCGAGCCTGACTTATCCACAACCTCACGGTTAGATCTGCAGTGAGAACTCAGAGATGCTGATTTCTAGGCAGGGCTTGTGCAGTGCATTTGCTATTGACTCAGAAGAGGGCTAATGTCTTGCACAAAGACTACGCATTAGACTCAAGTCTGAGTGGTGCTGGAAGTCGTTCAGTGAGAGATGTAAGGTCCTGGTGCCACATGGCACGTGCTCAGGAATGTTCACGGAACACATTCATTGAAGACAGCTGTGCAGCCAAGTCAACCCTCCATCCTCATGCGGATGCAAAACAGGATGCACTTGACTGTCCTGGACAAACCGCCGCTGCCGTCATGGCACCGTGCTTGAGCACAGTACGCTGAATGCTCTCAGAATACAATCAGCCAAGTGCACATTCCTGTTCTCTACATTTGGAAAACCCGTTTCCTGCGTGGGGCTCTTCCACTTGGAACACACTTAGAGAGACCTTCTGGCCAGAGGGGTAAAGATCTTCCCTTGAAGGCTGATCAAAGGCTTCCCTCATCCCACTTAGGAATATCTTAGTTAAAAGGCAGGAAAATCGAAAAAGCTTTCAAGTTGGGGAATCAGACCCTAAGGAAATAGTATGTCCCCCGCAGAGTAGCTGATTTGTGTATCTGCCTCTCCCTCTGGACCGCGAGTTCCTGGTGGGCAGAAGTAATGTCTGAATCACACGCTTTGGGGGGCAGCCAGCCCTGGCTCCGGGGACAGGTGCCTCTCCTCTGTGCCGGTCTCTGTTCTGTCTTCCCCATCAGGGCACGAGCCCCCCGAGGTGGGAACGTGGCTCCTGTGCCCATATGTCCCTCCATCTAGCACAGGGTCTGGCATTTCATCAGACTGAATGGGTGTTTATTGAACACATACATGAATGCATTGGCATATGGCTAAGAGTCAAACCATTTCTATGTTGATTTGACAACTGGAAAGAGAAAGCCCAGGCCATAAATTTGGAAACCATAACAACCAATAGGTTGTAAAGCTTTGGAAGGTTAGAAATGTAGCAAAAGTCATGGCTGTAATCGGTGAGGGCCACAGCTGTGGTTCTGGAGCAGGGCCTGGCCACAAGAACCCGTGCCTTTGTTTGAAGACACTTGCTATGTGGGGGCAGCTGCTCTCTTTGGGCACGGACATGGCTCTAGGGGTTTCCTTACCAGCGCCAACAGCTTTTTCCTTTTCTAGGATTGGTGAGTTGATATCTTGTGTTTGGGAGTAAGAAGCACCGACTCTGAAGCCAGCCTGCCAGGATCCCAGTTTCAGGTTTGCAATGCACTAGCTGTGCGACCCTGGGCAAGTTACAAAACCTTTCTGTGCCCGGTTGCCGTGTACATAAACCAGAGTAATAATACCCATTGTGCCCACCTCGCCAGGTTGTTGTGAGGATTAAATGGTTCATACATGTAAATCAGGTAATAAACACTCGGGCAATCACTGTGAACGATCATTATTTCGCATAAAATGCAGTGTATTATAGTTCTCCAAGCCCATTCATTATGTCATTTCATTCAATGTGTGGGCATCACTGTTGTCCCGTGGGATCAGATAACTCCGAGGACACAGCAGAGGCAGGGCTTGAACTCCATCCTATGTCCTGGGCTAATGCTTTTCCCACCTGTCCCCCTATTCTTCTGTTGGCTTAAAACCAAGGTCTTTGTTTGACCAGCAGAGACGGTTGGGATCAAGCCCAAACACGCACTTTAAGCTTTGACTGAAATGACAAGACTGCCTGGTGGCAACACTGGCTGGTGGCAACACCGCAGACCTCTCGGGCTGGCGGCCACGCACCAGTCCATAGACTCCAGTGTCTCCTGCAGAATGCCACAGCGCTTGCGAAAGCAAAGAGCATCCCGGTGCCTAACGTAAGACTCATGATTAAAAACGAGACCAGGGGACCACCTTGGACTCTGCCTTTTCAGCAAATACCCCTCCTCACTAAGAGTGACGGAAGGGCACACGGAGGTTCTGCGGTTTCAGACTCCCTGCTTGGCCGCGTGCCTACCAGAAACTGCTCGGAAGTCGGATGAGAACTGCACAGCCTCAGCACCAATGAGCAGTTCTTACCTTGAATAGCACAATGGCATAGTCGTATATCAGCGCAGGGTCCTCGGTCTCCAGGGCACCCTTGGCGTACCACTCGATCGCCGCTTCGGGATTCTTGGCCACACCTTGCTGCCCCCAGAACAACATCTGGGCCAATCGTTGCTTCAAGACAACAGTTCAGAATAGTGACTTTCCTGTGCAATGCTTAACATAAAGTTTTGAAAGGTGGGAGGACGAACCTGGGTTGGGATGGTTACATAATGAGAACCAAGAATGAGGCAGATATGTGTTATCTTCCAACCTGAGCCAGAGCCCTGAAGGTGGACCTGTGTAAATACAAGTCCCTAACACAAGCTGGAAATGGTGCATCTGTGTGTGCATGCATGCTCGTGGGCATGTGTCCATGTGTGTGAATGCACCAACTGCACCCAGGGCCAAAGCTGGATGAAGACAGACACAACTGTCTCCTCTCCTCTGTTCTCTGAGAGGTGCTGCCCCGCCTCATGGCCCAGGGAACTGTGGAGAGGTCTGTGCACATCCACATGCATTAGGGCACCTTTCTACAGCATTTATCTCCTCCTAGCCCAGCACCTGTCCACATGGCCAGCTCCACAGTTACACTCGAGGCTGGGAGCCCTCTGGGGGTAGAAACCTCCAGAAGTGATTGGTCTGCCCTCGTCCCCTCGGTCTCCACCCAGCAGAGCTCATAGAAACCACTCAACAAAGATCTGCTGAAGGAAGGAAGGAAGGAAGACGTGTCCACGGCTAGGAAAGTTCGTGCAGGCCCTGGAGCACCCAGGACGGGGCTCTGACAGTGGCCTTTCCAGAACCACGCACTGGAATTCCTTCCTGCACTAGAAAGCACACAGGCTGAGGGCAGATGCCCAAGAACGGAGCCAGAGGCAACATCCGTTAACATTCTGGCCCCAAGTGGGCCCCTGATTGTCTCCTTTCTGCCTCTTCTCTCACCTCCTTCTCTTCCTTCCCTCCTCCCTCCAACTCCACCAAGTACTTGCACCTCCAGCAAAGTATCCCCTTAGGGAGATCTCCACAGAGCGCAGGAGACCTCTTACTAGAGGGTCTGAAATGAGTGCTTGTCGATACGTTTATTCTTCTATTTTCTTTCTCTTTCCATTTCTGGTTCTTCTTGCCTGCCTAGCAGCCCCAGAGGCCCTTCCCGACACTGTGCCCACCAGGAGCATGAAGGCAAAGCTAGATCTTTTGGGAAAGAGGCCTCCCCCTCCCCGCCACAGCGCAATCAGCCTTAGCCAGCTCCCACCAGGGGCTCTTCTTCACTGTGAAATCAAGGCCAAAGGGCAGACAGGGCATGTTCTCCAGCCTCCTGCCCTTTCTAGTACCCCTTTAAAGCCCACCCAAAAGGCATGTTCCAGAGACAGGGTCGATCTTTTTGGCACACGAATTTCTACTATTCCGGCCAATACATGGCCTTCTCGATGCCCATCTAACCTCTCCCACACCCCAAGATGCTTCTTTTTGCTTCTAGCTCGTGCACTAACGTCCACTGGCAGCCTTCTGGACTGGCCATAAACACTGTGGCTCTTTGTCTTTCTGGGGTCAGGGTAGGACTACACTGCAGGCCACCCAAAGTCAAGAGTGACCAAGGACTTGTTCTGGCCAATGGAATGTGAGGAGTGACCTGTGCCATTCCCGAGCAGAAGCATTAAGAGCCAGCCTGGGAGGTCCCGTGGCCCTCAACCTGCTGTAGCGGTTTTAGAAACATGTGTTTTGATGAAGACTCCGTTAGCTTGGGCTCCTAGGGGACTACGGCAGCACAGCCCATGCCAACCCCTGTCGGACAGGTCATGGGAGCAAGAAATAAACCAGCACCGCTTTAAGCCACCACGGTCTGGGGGAGTTGGTCAGCACAGCATCACCTGGTCTACCACGACAGAATTTCCAGGACAGTGGGCCGCGTTTTCACCTGAGCTGCTGCATTGCCTCGGGTAGCTTCATGCTTCAGCCACATAAAGACATCTCCATCTTCTTTGGTTTGTACCTTGAGTACTTCATCGTCTTTTAGTCTGATTGTTTCAACATATGCCTAAAAAGGAAGCAAGGAAAGGAGGGAGAGAAACAGGGAAGGGAGAAAGGGAGACAGAAAACATCTGAATGATATGGGCATGCCGAAGACAAGCCATTGTTCTTAAGCCAGAAACTGCCCAGGGGAAAACTATACGAATAATTGAAATATGAAGGGTGTCCACTGTGCCATCAGATCAAAAGAAAATTTTTAAGCAAAGGCATCACATCCAATGTATCTAAATGAGCATTTTTGTTCCTATGAAAGCGTATGCCTTGGGAGGGCGAAATTTATTCCACTTTTACTTCTGTTGCTTCAGCTTGCTCAGAAGTCAACTCCTGTGCCTCCGATTTCCAAACCAGATTATACATAGCATCAAAAAAGGTAAATCAGTATTTTCTAAGTATAACCTTATTTTTTATCCCAAAGTGTTATTATCCTGCATGACTAACCCTTTTGATTCAGCAGGCTCCGCTTCAAATACCTTTTGGCTATTTCCAAAAATTAAATCCACCTTGCAAAGAAGAGGGCAGGTTAACTCTGAGGATGTGATCGAGAATGTGCTCAGAGGCGCCGCAGACGAACCCAAAGGGAAAGTTCACAAAACATTCGAATTTGTGAACAGACTCCCGGGTCTCCGACTCCTCTGAAGGAAATAAGACTCGTTTTGAAGTACAAATTTTGGCTGCTCATCAAAAAACCAGTCCTGTTGTCTCACAGTCCCCCCTATGCACAATGAATTCTACCTCAGAGGGCCGCGAGGGGTCCCAGAAAGGGCTTCTCGTGCCAGCGCGGCTGCAAGCAGATGGTGGAAAAATTGGATCTGGGCGAGTTTGGGAAAGAAGCCTCAGAGAACGAGGAGCTGATTTCCCTTCGGACCTCTCTGTCGTTGGCTAAGGAAAGTACTCAGATTCACAAACCCTAGGCCACAACCCCATTCCAGAGGAGGTCTTCCAGACGCCTTGTCTACTGTGGCCATGTGGAGCCAGAGGTCCCTCTCAAGGCCACAAGGGCACTGAGACTTGGAGACAGTGTGAGGACTCAGAACCAGCAGGTATTAGTTCCTGCTGGATGTCTAACTGGAGACCACCAAGCCAAGAGTGACAATGAGAATAATAATGCCTGCCCGGGGTGGTGTGGCTCAGTGGATTGAGTGCAACTCACTGAAAGGTTGAAGGCTCAATTCCCAGTAGAGGGTACATGCCTGGGTTGCAGGCCAGGTCTCCAGGAGGGTGTGCACAAGAGGCAACCACACATTGATGTTTCTCTCCTGCTCTTTCTCCCTCCTTTCCCCTCTCTCTAAAAATAAATACATAAAATAATAATAAAAAAAGCATAATGATGCCCATGACCTTTTATTGAAGCCAACTATGTCCTGAGTGTTTAACAAGTGTTTTTTCTCCCATTTAGTCCTCACAACAGGGCTGTGACTCAAATATCACTGTCCTCAATTTATACACCAAGAAAAAAAAACGAGGCACAGAAGGAGAAACCATGAACTCAAACAAGGTCACCCTGTAGAACCGGCCCTGGAAGCCAGGTCGGCTTGAGCCCAAAGACAGGGCTCTGGGCAGCTCCCCGACGATGTCCTCTCGGGAGAAGCCCCTGGAATCCTGCCTGGGCACAGGCCACGTGTTAACTCTCTGCCAAGTACATGTCCAACAAGCGGCTCTTCAGCTCAGCCTCCACGGGACGTGCTCGCCAGTGGTGAGCCTGCAACGGGCTGAAGCTTGAGATGCTCCCAAACTAGAATTCTCCAGACAAGTTTTTTGTTTAACTGGAGATTTTGGATTTTGAGTTGTGTTTCTTCTTCTCTTTAACTGTTTCAAAGGGAGAGAGAAAGAGAAAGGAGAGAGGGAGAAAGAGGAGAATGTGAAGCAGGGATAATGAAGGGAGAGAGAGAGGAAGAGAAGAAAAACAAAGAGGAAAAGAGAGGGAGGGAACTAGAAGGTGGAGAGGAGAGAGGGGAGGGAGGGAGAGAGAGAAAGAGGATGGGAGACAGGGCAGGAAGGAAAGACCCTCCGACTTTACAGCTGGGGAGCACAGGCCCTTGGCAGCGCCCCTTCTTCCAGAGCCTCTGCATTCCCTGGAGCTATGATGTAGATGGGTGCCAGCCTGGGAACTCAGGAGCAGGGCCAGTTCAGAGCTTACTACCTGCGTAGTACTACCTGCGTACTACCAGAGGTACTACCTGCGTACCTCCACTAACTTCCTCCGGCCTGTGGGAACCGCTATTAGGTGCCTAGGGGGCCAGGGGAGGGGTTTGTGTGTGTGTGTGTGTGTGTGTTAATATCAGCTATGATGGTTGGCTCCCAACAGGGGCGGGTGTGTGTTCTTTGTTGAAATTTAACTGGGGATTTTAAAGTAAGAATGGGGAAATATCAGCAGTAACACAGAGACAGGAAAGTAAGTACCCAAGATTCCCCAAAAGGGGGTGCCGCTTACTAAGGAAGTGTTGAGCCCAACAGAGGCAGAGTTTACAGCTGATGCTCCGGGTACTGGCCATCAACAATGGACACTGGTCGCATCACGAAGCACCAGAGTTGACAAGAAGTTGCAATCCCTTTATGTCTATAACTGGACTGGATGCGCTGCACTTCCAGCCTGTCCATCATCCCGTCGGTAAACACCAAGCACCAACTTTATGTCAAGCACAGTGCTGGGCACTGGGGTCACTGATGTGAATACACAACATACGTATCTCGGAGCTCACACTCTATTGGGGAAGCCGGACCTTCAACCCGGTACCCAACACCCATTATAAGAGCAATGGCAGGGAGGTGCCTGGCCTCACAGCAAAGGGGAGATCAGGAGGAGGAGGTGAAGAGTGAGCCTTGAGTTCAAGCAGGAGGAGGGGTCAGCAGGCAGGGAAAGGCTGGTGGGCATGGAGAAGGAACAGCAGGCAGAGGACAGCCAGCAGGGCTGGGAGGTGTGGCCAGAGCTTGGTTTCTCCAGGGGGGGGCATGCCAGGCACTGATGGCCGAGAGCCGAGGCTGGGGACACAGAGAGAAACCAGGTCAAGGGGCACCTCCTCTGCCCCCTGACGCGGTGGAGTTAGTGCTGCTGGGTCAGGTCTTCTCAGCACTGACTGCACATTATGATCATCTGAGGGGCTTTTAAAACAGACACATGCATGTATACACACAAGGAAAGATTACACGCCTGGGCCCCACCCTCACTTCTGCGAGACTACGGGGTGGAGCCTGGGCAGACGTGTTCTCTAAGCCACCAGGTAATTCCGATGTGTAGGCAGGTTGAGAATCTCCCCTGTTGTCAGCCCACTGTGGCCTTTGGGAGAAGAATATGGGAAAGGACAAGACTGGTGACAGAAAGACCAGTTAGGAGGTATATTTGTTTGCTAGGGCTGCCCCAGACTGGGAGGTTTAAACCACAGACATTTATTTCCTCACAGTTCCGGAGGCTTAAGTCCAAGATCAAGGTGTCGGCAAGTTTCCTTTCTTCTAAGGCCTCTCTCTTTCGCATGCAGGTGGCCACCTTCTCACCATGTCCTCACATGGTTGTCCTTTGGTCTGTTGTGTCTGTGCCCCAATCTCCTTTTTGTGTAAGGACACCAGTCGTACTGACTCCATTTTTAACTTAATTACCTT
>PVKM010009886.1:0-35949 GCA_004027735.1 Carollia perspicillata | reverse complement strand
GTCTTCTGATGCTGGGGCAAGGCTTCTCCACTCTGCTGATAAGAAATTAGGGAATTTTTTAAACCCATAAATCAGAAAAATATAATGTATGGCACATGTGTTATTAAATTCCACTTTTTGTAGGCAGAGCAAACATCAATAACGAATCATGGCATTCTTTCCCACTGATTCTAGGTGATGCAGCCTCCAACTCCTTGTCAACATAATAAATCAAAGAGCTACTACCTGTGAATGTAAGTTGGCATGTGATGAAAACTGTTTTCAATGCTTACCTTAGATACTTGCGTTTTTAATCATGACCTGAGACACCTAAAAGCTTTATATGCATTAATCCATGACTTTTTGTGTATACATTAAGTAGTTTTAAGATCTTGAGGTAGCACTTTATGAATCTGAGTCACTCCTTCGCCTATAAAATGGACGGTAGCTAAGGTTTCTTCCGGTTCCGACAGTCAGCGATTTTCTGAAAGTTTACAAAGGCATGGTGACAGCATGTGTTATTCTGAAGTCGAGGTGACCTTCCCATTGTTACTCAAATTTCATCACTTTTCTTATTTTCTTCTGAGTTCGGGCATGCTAATCACTATTTAGGTTTCACAGCTCATGCTGGCCCATATATTGCTGTAGAATATTAATTAATTCCTTAAAATGTAATACAGGAAACTCTCTAGCATTTGTTTCACTCTCTTAACAGGTTGGAAGTATATATATTGTGTACAGATTATAGGAGTCAGAGTGGTTTAGTTAAAAAAAAAAAAGCAGGAACTGTGGGTCACAGAGAACTGAATTCAAATCCTGAATCAATCTTTGATGAGTGACTGGGAACCCTGGTAAATTTAACATCTCTAAGCCTTGGATTCCTTATCTTTTGAACAGATATATCTAACTTGTGATGTGTTCCTGTCTGAATTATAAATATGTGTGTAAAAAGTTTTCAATCACATAGTATGGCATATTAAAGGAAATTAATGTTAATATGATTATTTAGGGGTCTCTAATGCCAATTCAAGACACTACCCATGTCTTGAATTTATTTATTTATTTATTGATTGATTTATTTACTTACTTACTTACTTACTTACCCAGAGACTTTACTTAGGGTGGTAAACACATAATATAATAATGTATTATCAAATTGTATGCCTGAAACCTATATAATTTTATTAATTGATGTCACCCCAATAAATTCAATAAAAATAATAAAGTGAATAAGGTGGGAACTTTTGGTTCTACATGTACTCCTTAGGTGACTTGTAAACATTTAGTAATAGCAGATTCTACCCTATTCCCATATCATTTTCTGTGGAAAAAAAGTTTTATGATATGTAGAAATGTGGCTGTAATTTTTGACATTAATTCAAAGTGTAATTCCTGAGCAAAGCATGCACCCTACCATGGCTACAGAGGCAGGATTGTGCTGCATTTCCCGGTATCACCAACTTGGTTTGAACAGAGCTCACATAGCTGACAAGGCAACACAGTGTCTGTTCCAGTACTACCAGATAAATTGTTATGTTTTAATCCCAAGTCTTCTTGCTGGAAGGAAGATTTGTCTGAGAATAAAGATAGGAGTTTAAAATGGATACAGTATTTACTCATTAAAGAGTCACTGTAGGTTTGAAAAGCAAATATCATTAATGGGCATACAATACCTTCCGATCCCACTGAAGTGTGCTAAGCCTCTGTAAAGCAGACTGATGAGAAAAATTAGTTTTTTGACGGCAGTGGGAAGAATGGCAGGGCAGCTCTGTGGGCTAAGGAGCACAGCAGGTGGTTCTAGAGCTGCAAGCAGCCATCAGTCACTCATCTCAGCCCTGTCTATAACTTTCCAAGAGGCTTAGGGCAAAGCATCACTCCTGCATGTCTTTGATTCTATAGCTATAAAATGCAAGCAACTATTAAGAGTTAACATGAGCCATATAAGAGTGAGGAAAACAAAGAGCTGGAAAGTTCAGTGAATGAGGTGATCAAACAAAATATATTGATGTATTTGTGATGACTGCTTTTTACCAAAATATCTCATATCTCACAAGAACCAGCCTCCTCTGCCCCTCCAAATATCAATCATTTGGGATTTTTCTCTTTGGATAAAGGCATCGTGTCTCTAGGAATTTCATTTTTATACCTCAAGTAGCTTTCAGGAGAAGTAAAATATTAAGCAACACTTAACTTTTAGTATTTTTGTGTGGGAGAGATACAATGACCTAATGACGAGGGACATAAGATAGATCCATTTTAATGGAGATGAGTTTGGGGAGAGGATAGGTTGACAGCATGAGACATAGTATGTATAAAGACAGGCTCAGTGGCTAAAGCAGGCGACAGGGGGAAGGGGCCGATGAGTTCTAGATGGCTGAGGTATAAGAAGTGTGGAAAACTGATAAAGATATCTTCAAAGGGAATATAAGAGGGGACAGAATATTTACTCCTCTTGCAGTGCTAGCACTTTCTGCACGAAGTCAAGGAATCAAACCACCATAACAGATCAAAGTTGTCCTTCACCTTTAAGTGATACAGCATCAGTGTAGTGAGATGGAGGTGAGGATCCTCCCTTCTCTCAGCCTTGGATCCCTAATTTGTAAAATAAGAAGACTGGAGTGCATGAACTCGGGGACCCATTCTGGGGCTATTACACAATGTCCCTGTCAGGAGTGACAAATACACTACAGGTATCTTATTACTTCCTCCACACAAAGGTCTTACAGACAGCAATAATCTATTATGATGTTTTTCTGCTGAGCTACTTTTAGGATCCTTTTTAAGGAGGGAACCGCTAATAATCTATCAAGGTAGACAGGAGTTGAAATCCATCGGCCATCACTGATAAATGTGTTTAAACCCCAAAATTGTCTCAAAGACTTGGACAACTAGTAACCATGGCTCCCAAATGATGGTTCAATTCTGCCTTAGTAGGTGAGTAGATCCTATGGTGGTTATAGGGGCAGAGCTAGCCATCGGAAGTGGAGAAATGCAGACATAGTCAGCTGATGTCTGGAGAGATCTGAGGAAATAGTGAGCAGAGATGTCTTCCTTTATCGCCCAGTTTTCCACAATTATCACCTCATTCCAACACTTAATGTCTCCTGTAAAATAAAAACCACCCTAAAGCCCTGGTTGGTGTGGACCACTGGTTTGAGCCCAGGCCTGTAAACCAAGAGGTTGCCAATTCGATTCCCAGTCAGGGCTCATGCCTGGGTTGCAGGCCAGGTCACCAGTTGGGGGCGCGTGAGAGGCAACCACGCACTGATGGTTCCCTCTCTTTCTCCTTCCCTTCCCCCTCTCTAAAAATAAAAATAAATAAAATCTTTTAAAAAACCACCCTGAAAATAGTCAATCCAAAGGACACGACATATTGTGCCTAAGAATTAAAAGACTTGGATTACATTTAACAGTGTGATCTTGGGTGAAAAACCTCCGGGCATTACTTTCCATATGTTTAAGATGAAGAGGAAAATACTTCATAGGGTTGTCACAAAAAGTAAATAAGATGAATCAAGTGAAAGTGCTTTGGAAAAATATAAAGAAATACACAAAAATGTGATAATAGTATAAGCCCTTTGTTAGCTAATAACTTCGGGGAATTTATTTGACAACCAATTAAGATTAAGAAACGAGCCATGGGTCAGACATTTTGGTGCCAAGGAAAGGGCAGGGTAAGGGAGGAAGGAGAACGCCAAGCTCACGTTTTATCATGTGACTTTCTCCTCCCATCCTCCATGGATTGTTAGTCCTTCAACAAAGTGCCTCTGAATTACTCAGGGAACAGCTGCCAAGACTTTGATGTGTTCGTAAGCTCGGCACTTTCTGTTCATTTTGCTGTACTTCTTTCCTATTCATATGTACCTTGGAGTGCTCTTGTAGTCGAAAGAGACCATACAATCTCTAGATCCCCTGCCACCACTTGAAAAGATCAGTGGCACAATGTCAATGAAGAATGTTTGGAATTTTTAGGATTAATGAACTTTTTGAGTGAATTCTGTGGACGTCTTAAAAGTTCTGCTCCTTGTTCTATTCAGCATGATGTTGGCTAGAAAGCAGTTCCTCACATTTTTCCTTCAGACTCTGTCTGAAGCGAAGTTCAGACAGAGACAAATCCATAGAGCAAGCGACAGCATGCCCCTATCATATCTGGAAATTAATTTCTAGAGCTGTACAGGAGTCAGGAAAGATACTGTTACCTGGACTTTTGTCACTACCATGTCTCTCATATGCCTCACTTATCATGAGCACACATCTTGAAAGTGTGGAGAGGAAGGCCAGAGAAAGAGAGACGAAGGAGGCAAATCCAAGCCACTGTTTATTCTAATTGTATGAAACATGCAGCAGGGTTGAAACCTAGCAGAGACCTATACACGTAATCCTCAAGAATGTTTTACAGATCAGAGACAAAAGCAGAAAAAAGAATCAAAGGCTAAGGGGTCTTGCATCAAAGCTATTCATGATCTATCAAGTTCAAGAATTTTGAATGAAAATGTACTCCAGATCACCTCACACAAATATAATTTTTTAATTGACTTGAATCTTATCAACTAAGATCAGGGACTTTTTTAATGGCTCTGCCATAGCTGTAAAGAAACAAAAATGTAGGCTCTCAGTAGAAAATGTTAGCTAGCATCCACAGAGGAATTCCAGAAAACCAATATAATTTTCAGAGGTATAGTAACCCAACCAATTTGTCAGAAGGAACAAGAATAAAAATGAGAACAGTGTATAGAAACCCTATGTGATCATAGAGAAGTTAACCTTTCGGAAACTCAATTTTGGCTTTGAATTAATAAGACCATAATTACGTCTATTCCAGACTGAACACTCTGCAACTCTAAATGATCGGGGGTTGTGAGAGTGGACGTTTACAAAACTTACAGCAGACTGTTCCCTGGAGTTCCATGTTTTGGAGCCTTGGAGAACAGCTTGAGTCTATTCTGAGAAAATACCACATTGATAACCCTGAACTCTTCTGGATGTGGAATTCATGGAACGTTAAATATGAGATAATTTCAGCTCTTTGGAAAGAGTTACACTGTGGCTTGGACATGAGCTAGTTATCACTTCTCAGGGTCTATAAGAAAAGTATTCATAATACTAGTTCTACACTCTGACTTCTTAGCTATCAATCACTTTTTAAACAGTGGCTCCTGGTGGTTTACATTTGTGTCAGAAATAGAAATAAATCACCAATTTTTACCACCAGGAAAGTTCAAGTTCAAGCGGCATATTCAGACATGCAAGTAATGAATGCAATATGCTTAAATGTCATAATAAAGAAATCAAGTTTATAAAAAGTAGTGAAGTATCACAAAGAAAAAAAGATATCTCTGCCTCAAGGAGGCATTCCACTCACTCAAATGTCCTAGTTCATGTGACACTATATACAAATACACAAACACTCATAGAAAGGTTTGCAAATCTCTTCAGATTCACTTAAAAGTAAATATCTAAGGAAGCTGGTCCTTACAATGAAATTTCATAGTTTCAGGTTGTGGCATCAGACTCCCACCCACCACACTTGGGGCAGCCTTGGCTCATAAAAATGCCAGTTTTCTAAAATTAATCTAAAACTCGTAATGAGCCCACAGACACTTGAACTGTGAGTGGTAAGGGCTCAGCTCTTTGCTCTTGCTCTAGACTTTAAAATCCCAATATCTAAAGCTAATAAAGCCAGTAGAATTTAGAGTCTAGGATAAAAGTCAAGCCTCAGATCTGGGAGAATTCTGCTTTAGTTTATTTGAAGTAAAGATTTAAAGACTATGTAGCTACTGTGCTGTCTCTTGGTCTCCTTCCAGAATATGTTTCAACATACCATTTGACAGAACATAGTAGATGACCTAGAAGAGTAACCTTTTTGTGGGTTAGGACTAATTGGACTCTCAGTTCAATTTTACTGCAAAACTGATGGCCAGGGAACTGACTTTTTTTTTTGTTACCACAAATGCACAGAAAATAAATTGACAAATATGAAACAGAATCTTTAAACAAATGGACCTTATGTTTAGTGTTTATAAAGTTTTTATTAACAGAAGAATAGTTATTGCTAACTTTAGAAGCTGACTTTTGAGAAGGAAGAGGAAATAGTCATAATACGATTAAACAACTTTAGGTCACAAAGCATGGGTTTAACCAGCAAGTTGGTTTTGAGTAGGTCCCTTTCTTCTCTTCTTTAGATTCCTCATTTTTAAATGAGGAGGTGTCCCTCACCATAGCCCTGCATCACCCTTCCTGCCCAGGGACCAAGAACTCATGGCTCTGTGATGACAGTCCAGGTAATAATAATAATAATAATAATAATAATAATAATAATAATAATAATAATAATAATAATAAAAAAGAACTGGCCATCTGCTCATCTCCCCTCAGCTTGGGTTGTTGGTGACTCAATGACATTCCTGTAAAGCACTTAGTGCACACAGCGCCTAGCATGTTGGAAGCACTTGGTGAATGAGGTAAGTCGTGTTTTCCAGGATGGCCACCACAGCCCATCACATCTCCTGTGACCTCCTTTCTTCTCCATCCTAGTATCTGTTATTTAAAAAACGGAAAAATAACTGACACACAGCAAACTACACATACTGCAAGTGTCCGATTTGGTAAATTTTGATATGTATAGCCCTGTGAAACCATTTCCACTGTCAAAGATTGAACATATCCATCAATTCCAAAAGTGTCCCTATGCCCCTTTGGCATTCCTCTCTACATCCTACTCTTTGCGTCTCCAGACAACCCTCGGTGTGTTTTCTGCCACAGTGCATTCTTTTGCATTTCCTAGACTTTTATGTAAATTGAATAATACTGCACATACACTTTTGTCTGACTTCATTGAACATGATAATTTTGAGAGCCATCCATGTCGTTGTATGTATAATAGCTAATTCACTTTTGTTGCTGAAATGTATTTCATCGTAGCTCTACCATAATTGATTTACACATTCACCTATTGATGGACATTTGAGTTGTTTCTCATTTTGGGCCAGTTCAATTAAGCTGCTATGAATAAATAAATAAATAGTATATATATATATATGTATTCCATCTGGTTCCAAATTAAACTATCACTTATGGTGTTAGGAACCCTAATTACTTCATCTCTCCATCTCTAGAATACATTTGCTTATTCAATTATTTATAAAGATTTTTGCATTCATTACACATTTTATAAACACTTATTGAGCACCTCATATACACCAGGCATGTACAATGAGTGAGCCAAACAGCAAAATTGTCTGCTGCCCTGAAATTGACATTCTTGTGGTGGACAGGGAGGAATGAACAAAGGTAAGCCATAGGGTGATAAGCAGAGAAATTAAAAACAAGATGGAAGGACAATAATTTTGATTAAATAAGGTTGACAATTTTAAATAGAAACTCTCACTAAAAAAGTGATGTTTAACCAAATATCAGGAGGTAAGGCAGTGAAGCATGTGAAAATCTCGGGCAGGAACTCATAAATAGTCCTTGCCAAATGCTAGGGACTTCATAGGGTTAGCTAATTGAGCACTCAGACTACTAATGAGAGGAGAATCACAATGATTTCTATTTTCAAAATAAGGGAACAGAAGTTCCTTGCAGATAAATTGCTCAGAAGCTCTGAACTGAGATCTAGCTGACCTCTAAGCCTAAGCCGTTCCTCTAGAGTCCACTTGCTTTACCACACATTCCATCCCGTGCTCATCTGACTGAAGGACAGAGAGCAGTTATAGCAGAGAACTGAACCAGAGACTCACCTGTCTTCTCCTGAAGGAAAATAATATGCCCACAGATTTCCTTGAACAGAAAGGGTGGTTGCTGAAGTGGATGGATGTGTTTATGTAAAACTGGGACATTTTTACCCTGTAATTAATTAGTTTTTGAAAACTGGTAAATATAAATTTCATTACACCTTCAAAAAAGCTACTTGTGTGCCTTACAATCACTCTCCGTCATCTGAGAAGCTTGAGATTCCAATATTTAATTAATGTGAAGACCATCACTGAGCCTCTAAACTGCACAACATTTTGAAAGACTCAGAAAGCCTAGTTTGCAGGCAGTGTCAGCAACTTTGACATCAGCCTGGGTGTGTGGAAATTTGATGGGGGAAATCACATACTTTTAGTCAAATTAGGATCCAGGGGCCCTGGCTTCTTTCTCTGATAGTAGCATCATACCCTTCTCCCAGAGTGCTCTACTAAGAGGAACATAGGAGGTCTGTCCAGAAGGTATCCAGCCATGTAACATGAAAAATAGAGACATTTATTGAAGAAGATACAAGAAACATAGTACATAGGACATTGACACCTCAGGCCCCTCAAAGCAGGCAACTTGGGACCTCACACAGTTCTCCCTAAGCACCATCAGCTGCACCGCTATATTTTCCTGAATCTCTACAGTCTGCAATCTCTTCCCTTTCAAAGGTGATTTTAGTTTTAGGAAAAGCCAGGAGTCACAGGGCACCAGATCTGAGCTGTAGGGGAGCTGAGTCACCTGGGTGATTTGATGTTTCACAAAATCTCTGCATGAGACATGATGCATTAGTGGGCACATTGTCATGATGAAGCTGCCAATCACCAATTGTCCATTGCTGTGGCCTTCTGAATCATCCAACTAGTCTCTGTAGAGGAATGTTCAAGCTTAATGCAAAATCTGATGCTGATTCATTGCTCTACTTGCTGAGTTATTTGTAATGCAGCAGCCACACAGTGCACATGCTCACTCAACAGCATCTACCACCCCCACTGACTAGATCAGTGAAGTCATCATTATTCATGTATGTGCATCCCAGTTCACTCTCCTTGGCTGCCAGGTGACATGATGTTGCACAAACTGTTCACATTATATTAACAATGGTTGAACTTTTTCTGGACATAACTCCTACAGCTGGATCAATCAATTAACAAGTATTTATTGAGCCCCTACTATGTGCCATGTACTACTGTTCTGCGTGTTACATGCACATTATACCCTTCTTTGTGTAACTTTAGTCAAGAGACCTCAGATTTCTGTTTTTCCTGAAATATAATCATGGGATTTGACTTGAATAGTTTTAAGTAATTCCAGACTAGGCTGTTTGGCACTCCTAACTCTCACATTAGTGAGCATAGAATAAACACAAAGAGATCCTCCCTACTAGTTGTCACAGATGGGCTGAACACTGGACACGGAAGAGTGAATAGCCTCAGGTAAGTTACTCCCTCTCTCATCCATTATTTCCTTATAAATATTGGAATGATAATGGCACCCACTTCAAAAGATTGGTAGGTATTTAATGACATGAATAGTATAAATCACCCTGTTTAAATTTCCAGAATCTTTATTAAATTGGGATATTATTATAAATTACTTTAAACTCTTCAGATTAATGGTGCATAAATTACAAGTTGCTTTCTAATCTTTACTTTCTGGTTTCATAGAAACCATGTTTCAATGGAGCCACAGAAGGCAGATTTTTCCCATTTACACCTAACCTCTAGGAAATTACCAAGTCCCTTTTATCCGCCCCATCCACAAAGGGCTGTTTTTAAGCATTCTGCTAAAATTCCTTCGTTACTCAAATGTGCCAATAGCACAATACATTTATACTGTGCTTTTGAGGACTAGCCTAGCAACTCTGGTTCAGTATGAAAACAACTGCTGTTAAAAGCAAAATGCAAAAAAAAAAAAATGCTATTTCAAACACATTCTCAGTGTCGATTGCCTCACCATAGTGAGAAATACTCTGATTTAAGCTTCCTTAATCATCCTTCACCTTGAAGGATGCTTAATTTTTTCATGAAAAAAATCAGTGCCTTATATGTCTACTTTCAGAGATACTTAGCTGTTCCAACTTTAATTTTCAGAAAGAGGAAAATAGTATCTCCATTTTTCCATTATATAAATTCAAATTCAGAAAAAATTAGATAAAATGTTCAAGGCCACACAACTACCAAACTGTGGAATAGAGATTCAAACCCTTGATATCTGTGTTACTAGTCCTCTTTTTGCTACACCTGGTAACTGGCTTCTGGGGACTTTTGATATTCTCACCACCTCAATTTCCCATGTCCATGGCATGTTTTATCTGGCAGTATTATTTTTTAAATTATTCATTCATTAAATAAGGATTTTCCTCTTCTATTGGATATTATGCTAGGATTGGGGCCTTAGTGATAACCATAAACAGACATAATTGCAAAAGTAAGTGTAAAATTAGAACTGCAAGAAATGTTTTGAAGAAGTACATGATGCTGTGAGAAAATATGATGGGGGAATTCTATTTAGTCTGGGGAGTGAGGTCAGGAAATACTTCCTGAAGAAGTGACAACTACGCTGAAATCTGAAAGATAAGTGGCATGCATCTACGCAGGGAGAAGGATAAAAGCATACTGAGAAAAAATGCAATTTAAAATTATAAGGAAGCCAAGATACATGGAGAGTAACACTGAGTTGGGGGGACCTAGTATGAAAGGCTATGTATTCCAAGGTGTTAAGTTCACTTACGCTGCCTTGAACTCAGAACCAGCCTTCAGTTCCTGCTTTTCTGGGTTTGTTTGGCTCTTTCTGAGGTCCCACATATTCATACAACAAATTCCTTGCTGTTTGAGGAAATTTGATTTAGTTTCAATTTCTTAAAACTAAATTAGTCTATCTAGGACAGTCTATCAGACATCTTTTAAGATGGATGATACATCAAATATCCTCAAAAGTACTGAGTCAACAGTATTTTTATTTAAAAAATCATTCACAGAGAGCTCTGTTTAACTGGCAGTTATCTTAAAGCACATATAGGGGGGTGAAATTAATGGCAATGACTGGTTGTTCTATATTTTCAATGAGAAATGAACAATTAAAAATGGAGGTTTCAATTTTAATAATAGAAATTTAGAGCAGATTTTCTTTAAAAGTAATAGCTTTTTTACACTGGAAAGACTACAGAATGCATCTTCTCTAGATGAAATAGATAGAAAGTCATTTTAGAAAAGCATGACATTTTTTAACTGTAGTTCAATGTACACATCCCTCTCCAAGGATTCATGTGCCATGATGGTAGCCCTTACGGTAACCAAGAATCAGCTCATCAGCTCTGGTGGCCACAGGGTTCCTGGGGGCCATTTGGAAACGATTACAGCCTATACATCTTTACTTCACACCTTGGGAAGGGGTGTGATGAAAAGCCACATGATCAGCATTTAGAGTCAGAATTCCTCCATTGAAGGTTTAACTCTATTCATTCTGAATTTCCATTTTATGATCTGCAAAGTGGAGATAGAGAAACTTTTCATAGATATTGTAAGGATCAAAAAAAATTACTATGTTTAGCCATGGCTGGGTATCTCAGTAGGTTGGAATATCACCCTGTACACCAAAGGGTTGCGGGTTGGATCCCTGATTAGGGCACATACCAAAGTTTCGGGTTCAATCCCTGATAGGGGCACAAACAGGAGGCAACCGATCTATGTTTCTCTCTCACATCAATGTCTCTCTCTCTCTCTCTGTCTCTCTCCCCCCTCTCTGTTTCTGTCTCTTTCTCTTTCTCAAACCAATAAACGTATTCTCAGGTAAGGATTAAAAAAAGTTACCATGTATGAAAGCATCACATAAGCTGGACATCACCATACTGTTAATATTTGTGATAAGAGGAGTTTTCTTACACAAAAAGAAAAACTACTTGTGAAATTCACTCAGGAGTTAAGAACACTGACTTTGGGGTCAGGGAGACCTGGCTCTGAGGGTTGGCTTATTAGATCACTCACGCCTTAATATTGGACAAATCATTTAAACCCTTCAAGTTTAATTCAATTTCATCAACTATAAAATGAGATAAAAGAGCACCTCACCACATAAACTGTTGTGACTTTAAATTAAATTAAATTAAATTATACGAGATCACAACTATAAAGCATTTAGCCCTGTGATTCACACTTATTATACACCCTAAAGGTAAATTAATAGCAGTAGTGGCAACAGCAAGTAGTATTTCCAACATTATTTGTAAACATACAGTATCATCCCAGACCCAATACCATCTCAGATTGCCTGTTCCCAAGAAGTAACTCAGAAAGGCAGCCTTGTCTATGAGTCTAATTTTATTTTAATTATTTATTTTTTACTTTTTTTATTGTTGTTCAAGTAAAGTTGTCTCCATTTTCCCTTCATCACTTTCCCCTGCCCCACCCTCAATCTTTTCCCCCTTAGGCTTTGTCCAGGGGTCCTTTACACATGTTCTCTGATGACCCTTCCCCTTCTTCCCCCCTCTCCTCTCCCCTCTGGTTACTGTCAGTTCGTTCTTTGTGTCAATGTCTGGTTACAATCTAATTGTAATACCACTAACGCATGGCCTTATTTAGGAAGCACAACAGTTTTCTCTCTATTCGCTTCTCACACAATCAGCAAAAGGAACTTAAATGAAGCTATCTTTTCTAGCCACAAATATGCAGTTGCCATTTAAGGAGAGTTTAGACCATGTAGTCCCTTAACAGAGTTCAATTTATTGTTTGAAGTATTCTCATTTAGCTTACAGACAAAACTGAAACCTGACAGGAAGAAAATACTCTGTGCTATAAATAAATGAACACCTACATCCTTAGAGGATGTAATTTTGACTCTTCTTTAAAACACTTTTTTCCATTTACTCAGTCATTCACACATTTGTTAGCAGTGGATTAAACATTGGCTATTTGACAGCAAACAAGGTACACATGGTCCCTGCCTTATATAGCTAATGGAACACTGAATGCACAGGTAAGATAACCAGCAGTTACAATAATTTGTGTTAATGCTGTGATAGGAGAAATATGCTGGATTAGTACCTAGGAAGAAAACCTTCCCAGATTTTTGAGAAGCAATCCATAAAAACACCAAACTTGTCTCTTCTCCCCTATTAGATTATAAATCTCTTGAGGATAAAATCTGGTTTATTCATCTTCATATTCTCTACAGGACCTGAACTATTACTTTACACAGGTAAAGTAATGGGATGCATCTAGCTGATTGGTTCACTCAACATCTATGACAACCTCCTTATATTATCCTTCAAGACCGAAAAGCTAAAACCATTTTCCAACTCCCTTTCATATCTGGTTACGGATGTGACTTCGATTATGCCCAACACAGGCACCAAGTTGTTTTGGAAATGAGTTAAGTAAAAGCAGTACACGAGCCATCCATTGCTGGTGTGCATTTCAGCAGGTGCTCAGGGCAGGAGCCAATGACTTCAACAGCGACTTCCTGGATTATGGTCAAGGTCATATAAACATGGAGCCAGCCGGCTTTTTAACATTTACAGAGCTGGCAGCTCTCTTGATGGGACCTTTCCACCGTGTTCCTCTTTTTCTGCAGTTATTCCCAAATGCTGAGCCTAAAATCTGCTTCTCCAGCATTTTGAACGATGTTGACATAAACTAAATCCTTGAATGAAGCTCCTGTCTGCTGTTCCTTTCTGCTGAAACTAGTTGGAACCATTTCTGTTGTCTGCAGCTAAACCTTATTGCAGTTCTTCGAGCCAAATTGAATTAGTTAGAAATTGGACAAAAGTAGGTTTACAGTTAGTTGTGAGTATGTGAGACAGTCTATTCTCATATTACTTATGAGTTTTGTAATATTTACTTGTATTACAACTGTGAACCTACGTTTGCCCACTCCTGTACACTAAGCTCCACAGTCAGTACACAAAGCGCTATAAGATAAAACCATCCACTGTGCATGGGAATGGTATGAGCATATAATGTACACACTTAATCAACTACATAAATCATTCTGCTGAGATGGTCTGTGAATGTAGAGTTTGTTAGTAACCTGGAGACACTCTAGGCCAATCAGTATGGGTCTGTTGCATGCATAGAACTGGCATGCAACAATGTGGACAACCTAATCCATCACACTTAAGAACGTGTTGTGGTCCTCACAGATTCTAGAAATCAATGACCATGGACAGGTTAGTGTGGCTTTGGCATCTCAGACGAGATGGTGACCTGACCAGCAGACAACAATCAGCTGCCTCTGGAAAGTATGATCCTGTATGTTATCCAAGAATGACACTCACCACAAAGCTTCTCTACCTAATTCCAGTGTGTCTGTTTAGAAATTCACTATAGATTTTTTAAATGTCTAGCTAATTGCCAGTCATATGGTGAGTAATTTGTATCCATAAATTCATTGTATTCTCTCACCCAGCTCTTTCTAAATTCATTTTATAGACTAAAAGGCCTCAGCTCATGAAGGGCAAGTGATATATCTCAGGTTGCATAGCCAATAGTTTGCAAAACCAAGCTTCTCTGGCTCTTTAGTGCTATGTGCAAAAGCTTGAATGGCAAATTCCATTACACTGCTTCCTACAAAATATTTCCTCCTGAGGAGAGAATGCATTGACCAACTGACATTAACATCTGGGTCCTCTTGCCAACCATAATTCTCAATAAAATAAAAAAATTGTGTCTAATTATAAAATAGCCCTTTGTGAGTGGAAGAGCATGATTTTACAGATCCCATTTACTCCCTCAAACCTGGTGCCTTAATTAGGTCTACTGTAGGAATCGACATAGTTAAGAACAGGTTCCGTAGCATGCTGAAACCACCACAATGCTGCCTCCTGATGGGCCCGGCCTCGGCAGCCCCTTTTTGCATCCCTTCTCTTCAAAGGCTATAACCCCCATCCCTCTTCCCCTTCTGTCTTCAGGAGGCTGTTGTGGTTTTTTTTTAATGAGGCTCTTGGGTGTTCACTGCAACTGCATGGCTCAGATTTCTGAGCTATTTTGCTGAGAGGATTACCCCATGTTATTTTCATATGAGAAATTTTCCAAAGTTTTATAATTCCACAGCTCAGTCTTATCTTGTCTAGTTTCTTAAGCATAGGCTCTGTCCACAACAGGGAGCCTTTACAAGCTATTCTGTAATGTAATTTGAGGGTCAACAAGAAGGCAACTCTGACCCTCAGAAAATGATGTCTCCATCTGCTCAATGGTGTCTAAATATTCACAGTAATTTATTCCTTTATACTGTGGCTTCCTGCATTTCCCACAATTCAAATCCCTGTAGGAAACTGGTATATTAAGCTTTATCAGTCATTAACATCCTACTGAGCCTGAGTTTATCAGATCCTCTACATACAGGAAATTTTTAAAAGTAGGACCAGAGAGGGAAGCCGCAGAGCATAGGGCTGTACTTAACACACAGAAGAACTGCAGAGTATTGTCTGTCTTTCCAGAGACCAATTCTAGGAGCCATGGACAGAGGAAAGGTGAAATGTATGGTTCACAGTCACATTCTCCATTGTCTTTTTTTTTTCCCATTTCCACATGCTGTCTGAATAACCTTTGATGTTATTCTACTTAGTATTAAAATAAGGGGTTCAAATTTGGCCTCTCTTGCCTACTTAATACTAGAAAACAATGTGGAAAGTCAACTTTGGGATCTAAATGCACCCCCTACACCTCTTATTACCTTTGGAAACCAGCATTGCTCTTTTCTGTGTCACTCAACTCTGCAATTGGCACTGCCACGCCCACTTAGTGTGGTCCTTGACCTGTAAGCTCCCTAAACAGCAGGAATCTTGCTCACCACCATGTCCCAGTCACCTAGAACTGGGACCTCCACAGAGTCAATGCTCAATGGCATTCATTGCAAACAATGTTTTTGTGAAGCAATGATTTTCTGATAGGCATTATTCAATTCTTAAGTACTTATCTCTTTGGAGCATTTTTTTCACCATATCCCCACTCTTGGAACAATTTTTCCCTTTGATATTTGTGTTACCATGCCTTCCTGGGGTGGGTTTGGGGGTGGGAGGATGGTGGTAATACATTAATTAAGAAATTGGATTCTGGAATCAGATGGGCAGGTTTAAATCCAGCATCTCCTACTCACTAATTGTGTGATCCAGGTAGGTACTTAACTTTCCTATCTCATTTCTTCATGAAAAATATGGGGATCTCAAGAGTTTTTGCCTCATCAGATTGCTAAAAGGATTGTATAATTTTTGTCAACATCTCACAGTGCCATTATTTGAACACTTAAAAAACCTTTGATTACTATTTCTTTTTTTTTTTGCAGAACATTTGGAAAACATTTATTATACTGAGATGTATCCATCCTACTATTAAAAAAACAAAGTAGCAAATTTTCTGGTGCCATAATTTAACTTGTTTCACTTGGACAGACTAATGCTCAACACCACTTAGTGTAATTTCAAGTTTGATGAGATTTTAATTATTTTTACCCCACTTCTAAAACCCGATGCAGAACCCAATATAGCACACAGCATTAAATGACACTTATTGTTCCATAAGTCTTGAGACTCAAAAAGAAATGATTACTATTTCTTATGTCCTTTCTCGTTCACCTGTCACTTAAAGATTTACTGTTGTGAAAACTAAGTAATCCTCAGGATTGCATGCTCTTTTGTTTTTAATTTCACTGACTTTTTATGAATTCTCCTCAGTTCCATAGCCTTGATTGCTCATTATATCTTACCGATTCCTAATTCCTATGGTCCAGATCTCATTTCTGAACCATAAACCTCTATATGTCGGTTGCAACTATGAGTTCACTCAAACTCATTTTCTCTATCTCGTTGGTACTTCATTTCTCAGCCTCTCTTATAGTTTCATATGGCCACATTGTGCGAATTCTGTCAATAGAATATAGTGTAAGTAAAATGAGCTATCGCCATGATATCCCACAGAATACCTTCCATGGGATCTTCCATACTTTCTCTCTTCCCATCAGCCAGTTGATGTAAAGAGACTTGGAGGTCCTAGGAAACTGTCAGCTCACAGGACTAAAGAAGCCAGTGTCCCTAAATGAGGAAAGCTGTGTGCCAACCAGGAACATTTGCACTGGTCCTTGCATGAGCAAGAAATAAACTTTTACTGGGTTAAGATGTTGAGATTTAGGGGTATTGTTACAAGAGCTAGTGTTACCTTAATTAGCATACCTTTTATCTAGCTGCCTAGAAGACCTTTTACTTAGCTATTCTTCTTGCAAATCAAATGCAACATATGAATTCATACTTGCATTTTTACAACAGATCACTTGGCAGATAACAATGTCAAGGTTATCTTCTAGAGCTGCCTGCATTTCACCTCACATAACGCCATTACTTTGGTGGAATCACTTCAGTCTTGGGTTAAGGTTAGTAGCTCAAGTTCTGATACTATCAGCATACCAAGAATGGCTAAGTTTTTCATGGGCAGTTTCACAGTAGACCAGGTTATGAGCCTACCAGATTATGAGCCTATTCTGGTTTTATTAAACTAGAATAAAATGTAATTAATTTATAGTGCGAACTATAACTGCCAAGTACAAGGTCTATTTGAACCACCCTCACTAACACACTATCTCCCTTAGAAATACTACAAGTAAATTAGAATTAACGGAAGATGTATCTGGAATCAAAGCAAAAAGAATGTATTAAAGATTTCAGGGTTTGATGATGCTGGCCTGTGATAGTCTTATTTACATAATCTAACACCATCAACATTAGAATGATCCTTCAGTCATTCTCCCTTATGTTCCACCAACACCCACTCTTTCTCGAGTCTCCATCTTTTGTCCATCCCCAGTGTCAGCATCTTAAACCAGGCCCTCATCACTCAAACCTAGGCCATAACAACTTCTTAATCAATCTCTTCACTTCCCCTTTTACTCCATTTTAATAAATTCTCCACAAATTTAACACTTATCTGTCTAAAACTGCATGTGAAACCACATGGTTTCTCCAGTTCACAGTCTATCAGTATTTTCCCTTAGTATAAAATTCTAAGTCCACAAAGTGACTTTTAAGCACCTCCATAAACCTCGGCCCTCAGGCTGCATGTCCAATCTCATTTATTACCAATTTCCCCATGCTCTAGCTATGCTAAAATCGATGAAATTTTCTCTGAATAGGACAGGCTCTTTCTCTCTTTCTTCCTGCGTTCAAGCTGTTTCCTTTATACATAATGACCTTCTCTTCTTTTCTTCCTTTCTTGCTCCTTCTCACACTGGCTTAGATACTCCTCCAATATACCTCCTAGGATCCTCCTCATCCATCTGTCATAGAACTATCATAGATGTGGATCACAGATCTAACATAGATGCTAGCATACTCTGATTTTCTTGTTTAATAATTTATCTTCCACTAAATGGTGAGCTCCTGAAAAAATGACTTTTCTATTTTAAATAACTCATGGTATAGTACTTAGCACATAGAAGTTACTTGGTTAATATTTATAGAATAAGTGAGTAGAATGGGTCAATCTTTTTTGAGCAGTAACTCCTTTAGCTACTTCAAACATATTATGTAATCATTTGATTTAATCCCTATAGCAAAATAGTTAATTACTAACTTTATTTATACTAGAGGTACTAATCTTAAAAAAGTTAACTTTCCCAAAGATCCACAGCCAAGCCAAGATTTGAACACAGACTTGACACTAAAAGTCTATTTGTTATCTGTGGGGTGATTCTTTGTACAACTTACTATAGTTTCAAATGGCATTTACCTGTGTGAAGATCAGTTGACCCAGAACTGCCAGAAAAAGTTTTACATAAGAAGCAAGTCCTTAGCTGGGGTTGCAAAATTAGGAAGGTTTTGGACACAATGATAGTTACAATGGAAAATTTCAGATAAAGAAAATTTACTCCAAGAAAACCACACCCAAATAAATTCATGGATTGTGAGAGCACTATCATATTTTTCTATTTACTATAAAACAAAATTCCAACCCTCCCTCCATACAATTAATCTATACTTTTAAATTGAATGTTATCAATTTTGAAGTTAGAAAAATAATGTAATTGTGGTTGCAAAGGAAATTATAGTATTTTTATTGCAGAGAAATAACTTTTAAACTATTCATTTCTAGATAAAGAGCAAAAATATGTAATGCTTACCATTGACTTCCTCACATGTTGTTAAAATCCTGTTCTGAGAATAGGTTTTTAACAACATATCATCATATTAATCTACTGTGAGAATTTAAGTGCTGAATTAGCCTAGGAAAATTGGGCAAAAAATAATAACTGTTTTAAGATGTCAAAAACTTGGAATTCAGTTCAACTTTATTTTAAGAAGTCTGAGGCTGTTACTGGTTTCTTGGATTACTTTTCCTCTCATGTACATGGCACTGTAGAGTGGCCTGAAATACCTCACTCTTTCCAGCTGCTCATTTCTGAATGCAAAAAAAAAAGGACTGAAAAAGAGACATGTCCCTCCACCCCAGCAGAAGGTGAGATGAGTACATCCACCAGGCACGGGCTGAAAGGAATGAAAGCTAGTTGGAGGCCACCTAACTAAGAGCTGCTAATTAGGTTGGGCATTTTTACCAGCATTATGCCATTTTCCCAGTGAATAAACATGGCTTAAGGCAGTTAAGTAACTTGCCCAAAATACCACAGAGTATGGGCAGAATCAAGGTTAAAACCTAGTTTAAAATTTTTGTTGGATGTTTGGGGCACTTATTACTTTATCACTCCCTCCTTCCACTGTGATATTAACCAAGAGAAGATAAACCTAAGTAACAAAATGAGGGTCAAAATATGTTTACAGCTATTTGTTACTAGCAAAGCTGAACTAAAAAACAGAGGGGAACCTCCTCCTTCCCTCCAATGACCTAGACTTGAAATTTACATGACACAGAAGTTCTTCCCCGTGTCAAGTGGGAAACTCAAAGAGAGTACAGCTGACCTACTTCACCATCCATCTCAAGAAGGAAGCAAGAATACACAGTGTCTCTGAACAAACACAGGACTGACATAAAAACAAGAGCAACAACCTGTATTGGCCGTATTTCAATAGAATGACCCTGCCTCCTGGATTTCATGATCCATGGGGTGCCAGTCACTCCTCCCAAGAGCAGAAAAAGTGGGAGCCAAATGTGACTGCTCATACCAAGAAGTAAAGTGGAAGTCCTTTGTGGAAATGAGCACAGAAAGTAGAGATTGCCCATAACAATTCTCACAGTATTAATAGCCACGTATTCAGCTTCTGTAGACTATTATAAGTCTGTATAACCTCTGTAGACTGGGATGAGTCTGTGTTATAAGACCATGAAAGTCTTCAGTTAAGATCATGATCCAAAGATGGTAAAAACATCATAGAGCCACCATAGTATGGGGAAAGCAACCTCTGGTAACCTCCCTTGCAGCATTCGTACTCAATATATAATATAGTAATCATAATTTTAACTTTTCGAGAATGAAGTGCTCTTCCTCTCTTTAATATTATTAAACTGAGGTGACTTTACTTTCAATATTTTCAACTGGTTCCTCCCCAGGGAGATTGGGAGCAGGTTTTCACATTGTGTTTCCCACAGGACATAACCAGTGTTGCAACATTCACTAAATGCAGAATTGAGCTAACAATATTTCCATAATGTAATAATCTACTTAAGGTTAATATACATGTATCCTGCTCCATCAGTATTCCTCAGAGTCGCTAGCAGTGAACATGTCGTGAAATATAAATGAATGATTTACTTAAAAAAAATAAGGAGTGCAGAATGCAGAAAAAGGCTGTCTTGTTCTTGAGAAAGTCCGTGTTGTTTCTTCAAGAATTTGTTGCCACTCTGACAAATATTTTAAGTATGCCTAAAGAAATATTCTGCCTCAAGCCTGGTATTTAAGTTAATTCCTGAATAGTGTGAACGCATATGATCTACATCTTGCTTTATTTTCCTAAATCCTCTAGCTACCTATCTTACCACCTTGTTGCTTTTATAATCTCCTCTTGCAGCTTGGCACACAACCACACTTTCTAGTAACTGAGCCTTTCGCTCACCTCCTTAGGCGGAGTATTCAAAGATATCCTAAAAAACAACACTTCCCAGTTCTGCCAGATTCTTGGGATCACCACCATCACCCCAAGCTTCTCACCAAAAATAGCCTGATCAAGCTTTGTGGCCAGAATACAGAATGTGTCTTCTACATATGCCAAAGAAACCAAACATTATCCCTAGAAAAGCAACTGTTGTTTTCTTTATTTGGTGATAGCTACATAACCCAGCGCTGACCAACTTGCCTTTTTGCCAGGAAGTTCAGAGCTGCATTCAGTGCTCAAAGCAAGCAAGCTGAAATGTCCAGTACTGTTAATTTACTTCATTTAAATTCTTTGTGCAATTTAGTTGTCATTTACGGCTTCCCTGCTCCTATAATAGTAATCACAATAATCATCATTATAATTCAGAACTGCAATGTGTCACTTGCTTTTCTAAGCTATATATGCATATGCATATATATCTGCCATATATCTATATATAATTTTTGTGATCAGTACAGTTATCCCTGTTTTGTAAAGTACACTGAATTGCCTAAAGTTTAAGCAATTTGACAAAGGTCTAATTATAATTTGTTTCAAATCCCTACTTTCAAATCTTCCCTGACAATTTCTGAGAATTCCTGATGTTTTACAATCTCAGAACCATCTCAGCCCGAGCTCTTGCTTTTCATCTTTGATGCATCTGGTGCCCATTTTGGGATCTTATAAAACCAATAAACAGAGTCAGTCTTCCTTTCTTTGGTTAGAACAAACAATAAATGAAACTTGATAGCTAGAGAGATAGATGTCGAAATGTCAGTTACTTTATCAACAAAGCCGATTGGAAAAGGTATCTTTAGATCTACAGCCAGATATATTTATTAATTATGTCCCATAGAATTACATGGGCCCATTCACCTGGTCACTTCCACAGACGAAAAACCACCAATCTTCCCTTACCTTTCTCTGTGAGGTTACTACATGAAGGAGCAGTGCGTTTGGTTCAAAAGAAAAAAAATACCCAAGAAACTCTAAATTTATTTATTCTCCCAATCTCACCAATCAGGTAAGTCATTCTCCCTCCCCTGGGGAGAGCGAGAGCATTATTCCAAATGAAATTCTTCCTGGAGACATGAGGCAAGGGATGTAAAATTTCTCCCTAAAAGCCAGATTCAAATGTGGCCCATTCCTCAGTTACCATGCATTCAGTAGATTTAAGGAAATATTTGGGGGGGGGGAGATAAAAATGGGCTTAAATCACAGAAATGTTCTAGTTCCTAATTTTATATCTACATTTTAATCTATCCTGTAACTAAGTTTAGATGAAAAATGTGGTTTAAAAAATACAATAAAAATAATTTCTTCTATATTTATGTCTAACTTTTATTTTCTAAAATTTGGGCTTAAAATCAGTTTAGTTATACAAACTTGCTTTAAGTAAGTTATGGAAGTAGACATAACAAACTCTGAAATTAAATGCCTAGACATCAAACAGGTCAAATTTGATGACCACATATAAGTATTGTCCCACAGATGTGGGAAGAGCCATCGGAAACAAGGGAAGACAAGCACAAACCTACACTATACATGTTTTAATTCCTTCTGTTTTACATCCTAAGAGAAAGTGAAAGTGATTCTTTCAATAATTGAAAATAATATTTATCCAACATTTTCATTCAAATTTCCCAATCTCCAGAAAAATAATGGATTGCATCAAAGTTTTATGCTGTGGAGCCTTCTCAAGGGCAAAAAAGGACCAATCCTGTAGTCTTGAAAAAATATTTAGTGGATTAGCTAATTTTAGAATCTGATCCCCAATCTCATTTATTTACATACATGCTTTAATTAAAATTTTAATTTAGAAATTTTATGAAATGTTAATCTTCAAAGCTCCACTGAGACGTGAATGAGGGTTACTAATATTTTTCTTTAGGATCTCAATCACAAATATCAAACGAGGGCTTACTGGTGCAAAGTGAAGGAAAACCACAATAAAATGGAAGGCAAAAATATTATCAATATCCTTAGGGTGCTCTTAGTGTAAAGGGCCTAAGAAATTTTATTGGCATAAAACCAGTCACACACATTCACAAACCTAAAGCTTAGAAATATGTACAGCTAAGGATGGTTACAAAAAAACCCATAAAATATTTTAACTAAGTGTGATAGGCCAATAATGGCCTCCACCCACCCCCATAAAGATGTTCACACCCTAGCACCCGGAACCTGTGAACAGGTTACATTACATTATAAGAGTGATTTGCCAGTTTAATCAAGGTTTGAGCCTCTAACTTAGGAAGATTCTGTCCCCATTTTCCTTGCTAGTTCAGTTAGTTCATTAGATTCCACATGAGTTGAAATCATTTGGTATTTGTCTTTCTCTAATTGGCTTATTTCACTTAGCATAATGTTTGTCAGGTCCATCCATACTGTTACAAAGGGCAAAAATTTTCTTCTTTTTTATGGTTGAGTAGAATTCCATTGTATAAATATCCTATAGTTGTTTTATGCACTCATCTATTGATGGACACTGGGGCTGCTTCCATATCTTGGCAACCGTAAATAATGGTGCAATGAACATAGGGGTGCTTATGTTCTTTCAAATTAGCGTTTTGAGTTCCTTCAGATATATTCCCAGAACTGGAATTGCTGGGTCAAAAAGCAGATCCATTTTTAATTTTTTAAAATATCTCTGATGACAGCCATTCTGACAGGTATGAGATGGTATTTCCTTGTGATTTTAATTTGCGTTTTTCTGATGATCAGTGATGTTAAGCATCTTTTCACATGTCTGTTAGCCACTGGTATGTCCTCTTTGGAGATGTGTCTATTTAGGTCCTTTGCCCATTTTTTAAGTAGGGTGTTTTGGGGGACTTTTTTTTTTGGTGTAACCCCTTATCAGATGTATTGGCAAATATGTTCTCCCATTCTGTGGGTTGTCTTTTTATTTCATTAATGATTTCCTTTGCTGTGCAAAAACATTTTAGTTCGATGTAGTATAATTTGTTTATTTTTTCTTTTGTTTCCCTTGCCTGGGAGATATATCCAATAAAAAAATTGCTACAAGCAATGTCCAAGATTTTACTGCCTATGTTTTCTTCCAGGATTTTTATGGTTTCAGGTAATGAGGAGAGGGGAGGTTAGAGGGTGGAAGGATTGAGCAAAAAGGAAAAAGGACTCATGGACATGGACAACAGGGTGGTGATTGATGGAGAGGAGCAGTGTACAAGAAGACTTAGCAGTAGTAGAAAATGCAATAAAGATAAAAAATAGTGTCTAAAAAATAAAATAAAATAGGAAGATTCTCCTAAATTGCTTAAGTGAGCTCAGTCTAATTACATGACCCCTTAAAAGCAGAGAATGTTCTCTTGCTTGACTCAGAGAGAGATGTGATGAAAGAAAAAGACAGAGACTAATGGTAGAAAGGGAATTTGGATTGATGAGGCAGAAGAGGAAGCCACAGAGAAACTCAAAGTTTGAGAAGGACTCAGCCTGCCATTGCTAGCTTCGAAGGCAGAGGAAGAGGACCAGAAGCAATGAAATGCAAGCAGCCTTTGGAAGCTAAAAATAATGCCCAGCCAACAACCAGCAAACAATGATATTTCAGTATGATAACCACAATAACTAAATGAGCATAAGTATTCTTCTAATACCATCAGATAAGCACTCAGGATGGCGAATACCTTCATTTCTGTTTTATGAGACCTAACATATAGACTATGCTTTAAAAATTCATTTAAATAATAAACAACTCACAATTTTGTTTGTATTCCCTTTGCAATGGGTTTACTAGTGCTCCCCCAAAATTCATGTCCACCTGAAACCTCAGAATGGACACTTACTTGGAAATAGCATCTTTGCAGGTGTGATTAAGATAATACTTGAGATGAGATCATACTAGAAGAGGATGGGCCCTGAACCCAAAGAGAACATCCTTAACAAAAGACAAAAGGCACCAGGAAGAAGGCTCTGGGAAGACAGAAGTAAGGATTAGAGTGATGCTGCTACCAGCCATGGAATACCAGGAGCCCCCAGAAGCTGGAAGAGGCCAGGAAGGATTGTCCTCTAGAGCCTTTGAAGGGAGCACGGCCATGCCGACACCGCGATTTCAGGCTTCTGGTTTCCAGAACAGTAAGAATAAATTTTTGTTGTCTTACATCACTGCATTTGTGGTAATTTGATATGGCAATCTAATATAGAAAAATTAAACAGCATTTAAAAAATAAATAAAAGTATCCTTACATAAAATAAAGCATGGATATGGATATGGATATGGATATGGATATGGATATGGATATGTACATGTGTGTGTAAAATCTCCCATGCCCACTCAGGTCTTTTGGCCCTACTCTTAGCCTCTCTGATACTTGAATGCTGGGTGCTGATTACCTTCTCAATTCTACATTTCAGTTTTATGCAAGTTAGGAAAAGAATAAAATTAAGTACTTGCACTCCTGCAGTTGATAGTTGTTGTTTTTCCTATGCTTTCTTTCTTTTTTTTTTTTTTTTTTTTTTTGACAATTGCTGAAAAGGCCAGAACTGTGAGTAACTCTCTCTTGTCCTAAGTGTATGTGGTCCTATAGGAATTCATCTTCTGTTTCTCATTAGTTCCTTAGTTCCAGTGTAACATCACTGATTCATCAGGCACAGGTAGGCCACCCCATCCATGATGTTTTCTTTTTCAGAGATACCTGGTTGACTTACATAACCAACCATTTGACCAATACATTTTCCTAATCAGCATCCTTTCACTTCAGCATCAAGAAACCCTTTCAGCATTTTGTTGTAAGGCAAGTGTAGCGGTGATGAATTCTCTCAGCTTCCATTTACCTTAGAAAGTTTTTTTCACTCCTTAAGTTCTGGGGTTTTTCTGGGTAAATCATTTTTTGGTTAGCATTTTTGTTTGTTTGTTTCTGTAGTTTGAATAGATGATCTCACTTTCTCCTGGCCTGTAAGGTTTCTACTGAGACAGCCTAGGGGGGTTCCTATATAAGTTACAGATTGTTTTCCACTCTTGTTGCTTTTTAAGATTCTCTATTTGTCTTTGATTTTTGACAGCTTTATTTTAATATACTCCTGAGGAGGATTTATTTAAGTTGATTCTTTTTTTGGTGATCTATAAAATGCATGTACTTGGCTATCCAATCTTTCCCCAGATTTAGAAAATCTTCAGCCATTATTTCTTTTAATAAGCTTTCTGGCTCCTTTGCCCTGCCTTCTTTTGGAACCCCACCAATTCACAAATTGTTTCTTTTCATGGTTTCCCATGGATAATGTAGGCTTTCTTTACTTTTTTTTCATTCTTTTCTATTTTTTTCTCCTCTGACTGGATAATTTCAAAGTTCCTGTATTCTAGCTCACAGATTTTTCTTCTGCTTGATCCACTCTGTTGTTGATTATCTCTTTTGCATTTTTAAATTTCATTCCTTGAATCTTTAGTTCCAGAATTTGTTTTTTATGATGTTTTGTGTTTGTAAAACTTCTCATTTGGCTTGTGCATTGTTTCTCTGAATTTGCTGAGTTATCTTTCTGTGTTTTCTTATAGTTCATTGAGTTTCCCAAAAAGAGTTATTTTGAAATCTTTTTCTTAATTATTTTTTAAAGATTGTATTTGTTTATTTTTAGAGAGAGGGGAGGGGAAGGAGAGAGGGGAACATCAATGTGTGGTTGCCTCCTGTGCACCCCTACTGGGGACCTGGCCTGCAACCCAGGCATTGCCCTGACTGGGAATGGAACCAGCAACACTTTGGTTCACAGACCAGTGCTCAATCCACTGAGCCACACTAGCCAGGGCTATTTGAATTCTTTATTGGATAAATCACAGATCTCATGTCTTTGAGTTTAATTTTTAATTATCATGATCCCTTAGTGGTATCATGTTACCTTGAATTCTCAAGTTCCTCAAATTTTTACACTGCTGCCTTTATACTTGAAGCAGTCATATCCTCTAGTTTTTACTAACTGATTTTTGGAGAGAGAGCCTTTCTGACAAGTCTGCTGGAGATTATAAGGCTTCTTGCTCCTTCTTGTGGCAGAATTCTTAAGCTTGTATATCTTCTCTGGATCCTAGAATACGGCAGGCTGTTTGCAGATAGAGTCTCTCTTTTGTTCCTAAAGGTTCTACTAAAACCCAAGTTTGTGTTTTCTCTCTGGTCCACAGACTTAGGCTAGCTTTCTGTGCATGCCCACTAGCTGTCCACCAAAGCTTACTCTCACCACTGCTTTTGGGACCATGCAAATGGAGCCAGGCATAGGATGGCGGTGTACGTGGGTGAAGCAAATACAACACTATAGGTACCCATGGGTTAGTTGGGGGACAAGTGGTTGAGGCATACAGTGATTCATGGCAGGCTTCTTAATGGAGTCTTCCATGCTGTTAGTGAAATTTGCACCCCTTTAATGCATCCTATCTGCTTACTCCCCAACCTCTTCCCTCCCCCTAGTAATATAGCTCATTATACTATCCTCTAGATGGAGCAAAACAAATGAGCCCTTTTGGTAGCATCCTGGAACAACTGGGAAAACCAGGTGCTCACTCACATGCCCTCTCCTTTCCCTGCAAGAGAAATTATGGACAGAGGGAGGTCTCTCTTGATCCTAAGCTGTGCCACCTTGGGGGAAGGGTGCAGGTAAAGTGAAGCTGTTCTTCTTATCCACTCCAATGTGTCACCATTCATATTTTAATTTTTTCTGTAATGGTATTCTGGAATTTCTCTAGAAATCTGGACTTCCGTTAAGGTTCTCTTGTCCATTGGTAATTTTATAAGACAATATTTTCCAGGTGCTCCTGGACTTCAGCCAAGATTGCCTAGAGACAGTTAACAGGGATACCATGGTGCCCATGTCTAGGACCGAGGTCTGTCTGCCTGTTATTCAACACTCAGGTGGACAAGATTCCTCCCTAGTTCCTTAGCATTGATGATAGACTCCACAGCTTCCTCAAAGGCATATGGAAATATCTGCAGAAATTTTGGAAGAGTGATAAAGGAAGGCTTACTTTACCTCAAATTATTTACAGGTATGGTAGAGGCACAGAGATTGACATTCAAGTGACAGAAAAAAGTCAACAATTAGACCAAAATATTTCTGGGAAATGAATACATAATATAATTGGCATTGGATAATGATTTGTGGTGAGAGAATGCACTATTTTGGAAAAAATAAGTCCCAACATTAGCATGTAAAAGTACATGCTAATGAATAACAGATTTAAATGTAATTATTGAAAGTAACATTCCCAATTTAGGATCACAGTGTAAATTTATAACATTTAAGCCTTTAGACTAAATGATTAGAAACTGGATCTGTGCTCAGCTGACAGGGATAGTACCAACTGATGAAGCCAGGCAAAGGGGATCTGCCACCCAGCAATGAGTGAGTTTCAGTCAAGTTCAAGAGAATCTACTGACCTAGAGGGGACAATGTCATCTTCAAGGGTGAGAGACCTCAAGCTAAGAAACTCAGCAAGGCTGGCTGCAGTCATGCCCCATGTGTTAAGGGCTAAGACTCTCCTGAGACCACTGCAATTTGACACATGCTAAGAAACCTTTCTATGAAGACAATTCTTTACAATTAAGAATCACGAATCGGCTGAGGGAAATAACACTATAAAAAGCAAATACACTGAGAACACAGAAGCACTTGAAGCTCAGGAAATCGGCATAGTAGACAACTCTAAAAACATAAAATAAGTATTTTTAACATTTTCTAAATTAAAGTAGTAAATGAGAACCAAAAAATGTGAGACAGAAAGCTAATAAAAATATAATCAGTCATAATGAAATAAAAATGAGTGGCTGATTATTTTAAAAGAACCAATTAAAAATATTAAAAATCAATATTTAAACAGATGTTTAAACAGTAAAATAATACATATTCAAAAAAAGGTAATAGCAAATTCACAAATTGATGAGTGAAATTGAGACAACCTCTCATAAAGTAGTACAAAGCAATTTTTAAAATGGGACTCGGGGTGGAAATAAGAAACACAAATTAACAGGGCAAAATGTTCCCAATATCACTAAAGATTTTAGGAAGAGATGAATAGACAAAAAATTAATATGAAAAAAGGCTATTTTCTAGAAAAGTTTAACTACTAAATTCAGTTTACAAAATATAAAAACCTGAGTAAGCCAGTGACTATTACAAAATGTAAATGATATTCAGAAGCCCTCTTATTAAAGAAAATATACCAGGCGCAGATCATTTACAGAACTCTGCCAAAGTTACAATGAGCAAATAATCCACAGTTTATTCAACATTCCAGAGTTTAACAAAAATAAGAAAGTTCTCCAAGTCATTTTATGAGGCCAGGAGAATGATGACCCCAAAACTAGGTGGAGACAATACAAGTATGCTATGGGTCAATATCTTTTACAAACTGAGAATCAAAAACGACATTTTTGATAAATGAAATTCAGTATGTAGCAAAATAAAAATACATTGTTAACAAGAGGATTTATCCCAACAATTTAAACTGATTCATTTTTTAATCTATTAACTTAATTGATTGTATTAATTAATTCAATAAGAAAAATATTAATGACCTTAAAAATTTCAGGACAAAATTCAATTTACTTCAACCATCAGTGACACCCTTTCATAATTAGAAACAATAAAACTCATGGAATACTAAGAACATGAAGAACTTCCTTTAATTAGTATGTATCAAAGTCTTACAGCCAATATTAGAAACTCCCATTGAAGTCAGAAAGAACATAAGGATAGCCATTATCACTGCTACAATTCAATAATGATGTAAGTCCTAGCTAATGTGCTAAGACACTGAAAAGAAATAAGCATAAGGATTAGAAGGAACAAAATGATCATTGTCGTGGCTCTCAGTTTTGCCTGGCCAGCACCCCCTTCTCCTCTGTGTGGGTTCACCAACTAGCTCTTGTACACCAAGGGCACGAAGACTGAAAGGCAGGGCACTCCAGATCAGTTGGTGGCAGGTGTGATACAAGGGAACTTACTTATGAGGTTTGTCTTTAGTTTCTGCAAGACAGGTAGATCTCAGAATGAACATGCCAGGATCTTACAAGTTCATACAGAAGCCTTAACTGGGTTTGGTCCCATATGCCATCCAGACAGTCTCAACAATACCTTACTCCTCAAGTCTGTGTCTGTCCTTGAAACTATTCCTAGCCCAGGAACAGTGGGCAGAGCATACATTCCAAGGACAAGGGAGAAGGTAAGAAGTTTCTGATTGCCCAGGTTCAGCTTGAGGGTCAAGCTCATTTCCTCTCAATGATCTCATCCAACACTATGGTAACAAAGCCCATTCCCAGTGTCCACGGCCTGGGTTCACAACTTCCACTGGGAGAGTCCTGGGATGCAATAGCCAGCCCTGGTCATTCCCATTGGACTGGGCACAGGAAGCAGGCCAAACAGGTTGAGTTTGTCACCAGAAAGAAATGTTGCAATGTTAGCTCTTTCCTTTTGTCACTGAGCTAGAAGGTAAAATAATTTGGCTGTTAACAACTATATCGCCTTGCATGTAAAGTCAATCTACTCATAAGAGAAGAGAATAAAGCTAAGCATAAATGAGCAAAAATAAAAGAACAAGAGAAGAAGCATTTAAAAAGTGTTTCCTGGTTCTAGTCCTTCTGAACGAAGATTCAAGACAGTCCTGAAAAATATTTCTCTTCTCATTCTACAGACTTTTCATTCTTTCTCCACAGCAGTCTTTATTCTTGGAAATTGGGGAATGGGCGGAACCAACTGTACAAATCCTAGTATAGGCCCGTTTTCAGTTCTTTAGTTCTTAGGTCTTTCAGTTTTGCAAACTTCTCTAGTATCTTTCCATTAATATCCATAAAGTCCTCATTAATGTTCTTTGAGTGTTCTCTGAAGGCAAAAGACCACGAAATTATATGTTTAGAGGCTTTCCATGACAGTTAAATGACTTTGGGAGGAAGGATAGCGAAAGGACAGACAACATATATTATTTATTATAAGTGATATGCTAATTAATATATATTGTCTTCAAAACAATATGTCAAGTTAAGCATTGCTATTTCCATTTTACCCACAAGTCAGTAGAGATGAAAAAAATTAAGTAAATTTCCTAATGTCATGTGACTAATTAGCATTGAAATAAATTTCAAATCCTTGCAAATGACAGTTAGTTGTGCAGTGGGGAGGCTGAGGGATGGAGGGATTGAGCAAAAAAGGAAAAGGGATTCATGGACATGAACAACGAGGTGTTTATTGTGGGGGGAGGGGGGTATAAGGGGACTAAATGGTAATGGAACAAAATAAAATAAAGATTAAATCAAAAGGAAAAAAAAAGCAAATTTGATTTCAAAGCCAATAATCTATCCAATTAACTCTGGGTCTTAAAATGAGCTGGCTAGAAATGTAACAAAAATAGAGCAACTAATTAATAATTAAGCTCAATTGCATCACCTTTATTAGGAAAAAAATACAAATTACTCCTTTAGGTTTTAATGGTCTCCTTTTGCTTAAAGAGTTAAAAATTTCTTCCAGTAAGTGGAAAGTAGAGAGGAGACTGAATCTCTTTGACATTTAACTTGTATTCTGCCCAGCCTGCTGAAGCACTTCTTATCTGTTTAAGGAAGTTCTCCATCTTTACTTGTGATCCAAAGAAACTCTGGTTCTTCCTGAACCTTTCTGATACTTTTCTCTTGGTCTTTGTCTTCCTCAAATCCATGAAATGCAAATATTGCCTAAAATTCTATCATAGATTCTGTTTTCTTCATGTTATATATTTTATCGTTCAGCAAATGCATATAGTCTCATGTCTTCAAATGCCATGTTCTAACAAATGCTTACCAAATTTTCATCACTTTCCACGGATGTACTCAAAACTTAAGCCCCACATACACAACTGAAATATGTATGACTGGACATTAAAATAATACTCCAAATTCAACATAACCAAATCTGAACACAATTCTTCCCACCAAACAAGCATGTGCTTCTCTGTGTTTGTGGTCAGTTGCCTTCCCACACACTCTGGCACAACCTCAGAGTATGACTCAAAATCTCAGAGTCCTCTAGGTCATTTTCTTTCCTCTCATGTAGTGGTGGATTGTTAAATATCATTCATCTGTTTCCTTACCTATTTCTCTCACACCCATTATCTCTATTCCATTCCTAGTTCAGACTTTCACTTAGACAGTTTGTTTTAATTGCCTAGGTTTTCTACATACACCCAGTATCCAATATCTTCACTTTCAGTCTACCCTTCAACTCCTATAATCTATTTATTCAACAAATAAATAGATTTGAGCACAGACTCTATATTGAGCATTGTTCTAGGTTCTGGTGATACATAAATGAACAGGAAGCAGGTATTCAATAAGTAAACTATGTGGAGGTGTCAAACCCATTTTTACCAGGGGCCACATCAGCCTCACAGTTGTTTTCAAAGGGCTGAATGTCATTTTAGGACTGTATAAATGTAACTACTCCTTAACTAAGGGCAAGGAGCTCAGCACTGCCACTGGGTAGAAACAAGGTGCCAGGCCGAATAAAACAAGGCAGACGGCAGGATTTGGCCCACAGGCCTTGTGTTTGCCACCTGTGCTATAAGTACGACCATATAAATATACATTACATATAATATACAATGAGAATTTAGAGGAGGATAAACACTTTTGGTGGTTCAGAGGAGGCTTTCAAGTGGAAGTGATGTCTGAGCTGTCTTGAGAGATACAAATGAACTATCCCATGAGTCCCATTCATACTTGTTATAGCATTTTCTTTTTTTTTAAAATATTTTATTTATTTATTTTTAGAGAGAGGGGAAGGGAAGGAGAAAGAGTGGGAGAGGAACATCAATGTGTGGTTGCCTCTCATGTGTTCCCCACTGGGGACCCAGCCTGCAACCCAGGCATGTGCCCTGACTGGGAATCGAACCAGCGACCTTTTGCTTCACAGGCCCAAGCTCTATCCACTGAGCTACACCAGCCAGGGCTGTTATAGCATTTTCTATTTTGGGTATAATATGTAACCCATAATGGGCTGGATGTTTTTTATTTTATTTTTCAATTACAACTTACATTCAATATTATTTTGTATTAGTTTCAAGTATACAACAAAGTGATCAATCATTCACTTTGCAAAATGCTCTGGTATGCTGATACTTCCAGTACCCACCTGACACCATACATAGTTATAAATTATTGACTTTATTTCCTATGCTATACTTTACATCACAATGACTATTTCAAAACTACTAATTTGTACTTCTTAATCCGTTCACGTTTTTCACCCAGTTTCTCAACCCCTCTCCCCTCTGGCAACCACTATTTTGTTTTCTGTATCTATGAGTCTTTTTAATTTTTGTTTGCTTGCTTATTTTGTTTCTTAAATTCTACATATAAATGAAATCATATGGTATTTGTCTTCCTCTGACTGACTTATTTCACTTAGCATAGTACATGATGTGCTGTTTTATTTCTTGCATTTAACCATAGGTTATTTCTGTAGATATTCTCAGGTAAGGGATTTTTTGGGAAATAATTTCATAATTCTTTCACTTGGGTTTATGTCTGTAACTGGACAATTTTATCTTCCCAGTAGGATATTCCACACACTGCTTCCCCTATGAACCTCTGAAACAAATAACTGCTGGTTAACAATAATGGTTTAAAAAGCCTCTTCAAGAATGGCTTCGAGTAGTGGGGGAATCAATCAAGTGTCATGTCATAAATTTAGCTACTTATGTCTCCACTACAACACCAGTTGAGAGTTCTCTGCGTACCTGAGGAGGCTGCCCAATGTAAACTTACCTCTTGCCCTCTGATTTACATGTCTCTCCTTATCCCGTCTCCCTATTCAATTAAGCATTCCTACAGAATTAAGCAAGTCTTCAACAACCTTTGTGCCATGTTACAAAATGTTCATTCTTTGTTGTAGAATGCTAATGATTTACTCTTCTGCCCAGTTCCTGCTGCTCTGCACAAAGGCTGGTTCTAGCCTACAATATCTAGCATGAAGATTGAAAGGAAGAAGGGTGAAGGATGAGCTCTGATATCACAGATGGAGGGAGGGTACAAAATGGTGAGGACTTCTATTCCGGAATATTGCTGTTTTTCCCCTATGGAGATTCTAAAAAGCCCTACATGTTCTAACAGAGGATTTATTTCTCTTTCATGGTGCTCTACAAAAAAAAAACTGATTGTACATAAGGACTAATAATCATTCTATTGACATAACTTTATATTTCTCATGAACTAACACTTCAGCTTTATGGCACTAATTTTCCCTCTCCATTCTCAGTTATATTGTAAAGTTTGCATCTTAACTTGACATTGAAATGTATCAGTCTAACTCCCTTTGTCTCAATTCCTAGACAGTTTATAGGAAGCACAGTCAGCCTTAGACTGTGAACTTTTATGCATCAGTAACCCTGATTTTCTCTCATTTGAGCAGCATTTAGCAGTTTGGCACATAGAGGTTGCCTGGTCAACACAATGAAGGAATAAAATGCAGCAGCCTGACAAATTCTCTTCGATAAAAACTGCTGCCCTGATGCCCTTCCTCATTCTGTTATATCCCAGGCCCATTGTAAGAAAATCTATGGAACAAAATGTAAATTTGTGTCTCTCCGTTGTCAACCTGAGTTGCAATCATCAGGAGCAAATAGATCTGAAGCAAAAATAGTATCTTATTAAAAGCCACAGGAAACCTAATTTAAAAGTGCTATTTATAAGTACTCTTTGCCAATAATGTTACTACTGTTTTAGAGACTGACTTTTGTCTCAAAGCAATATTCTGTGCTTGAAAACAAATAACATACCTAGATATCTGGCCTGACTTTTGAGGCTACCGTGAAAAATCCCTAATTCTTTTAGAGGCAAATAAGATAGTAAAAGCCTGAATATGGGGTACAGAATATTTTCTTGTGGTAATATATGTTGTATCATGTTAAAGATACAAATGAAAGGTTTTTCTATGAAGTGTTGGCTGTGGTGAAATTTAAATCACTGACACGTCTTAGAAATAGAAGCAGAGAGGCAATAGGGGCAGAGTGCAATAGACCTCAATGCCCTCTTCAGGGAGAAGTACCACCAGCTGTATTGAGGCACAGAAGTGGGGAGTGAAAGAGTGAGTATCAGGCCCTAAGAACTTCAACCTCTCCAAGGAAGTTCATTGGGTTTATACAGGGATTTACCAGTTAAGCTTCAGCCTGACACCAGTGGTTAAAGAATCCTTTAATTTCAAAGTTGAAAATACCCTCAATTTCACAGCTAACCTGCATGCCATTCGCATCACCTATTTTTCACTCTTCTACCCTGATTTACAAGCCTCAAGTAAGAGTAATGAATATTTGGTCCTGACCAAAATGTTCATGGAAACATTTGGTCTATGCTGAAGGTCCTTGATATTTGGTCCTATCAAAAACATTCATGCCTTTTTCTTGGACCACAAGGGCCTGAAATTAGAAACCAACCTCAAGCAAGAAATTCAAAAACACTAAAATTCACAGAGATTGAATAGCCTGCAATTAAACAATGAATGGGTTAATAGTGAGATCAAGGAAGAAATCAAAAAGTTTCTGGAAACAAATGAAAATGAACACACAATGGTCCAAAACTTATGGGATACGGTGAAGGCAGTCCTGAGAGGGAAGCTCATAATGATACAGGCCTACCTAAAAAAGATACAAACATTTCAAATAAGCAACCTAACGCTACACCTACAAGAACTGGAGAAATGACAACAAACAAAGCCCAGAGCAAAAAGAAGAAAGGAAATAACCAAGATTGGAGCAGAATTAAACTACATAGAGACTAAAAGAACAATTCAAGATATCAATGAATCCAGGAGCTGGTTCTTTGAAAAGATAAACAAAATTAACAAGCCTTTAAGCAGATTCATCAAGAAAATAAGAGAAGGACCTGAATACATAAAATCAGAAATGAAAGAGGAGAGATTACATTCATACCACAGAGATACAAAGGATTATGAGAAATTACTACAAACAACCATACACCAAAAAATTTGAAAACCTAGGTGAAATGGACAAATCTCTAAAAAATATAATCTTCCAAAGCTGAATAAATAGGTAGAAAGCTTGAACAGATGAATAACAGCTGGTAAAATTGAAGCAGTAATCAAAATACTCCCGGTTCACAAAAGCCCTGGACTAGATGGTTTCACAGGAGAAGTCTACAAAACATTTAAGGAATAGCTAACCCCTACGCTTCTCAGACTATTCCAGAAAATCCAAGAAGATAGAATACTCCCAGACTCTTTTTATGAAGCCAGCATCATCCTAATCCAAAACCAGATAAAGA
>PVKM010009885.1:0-35969 GCA_004027735.1 Carollia perspicillata | reverse complement strand
TTCAAATACGCTGCAATACTGTTGTCTGTCTGCTCCGTTCCTCCATGAATTAGGCAGTTTTTCCTCCTGTGTGTAGGGGGAAGTGAAATCCACTCCCTCCTACTCTGTTGCCATCTTGGACCCCTCCTATACTGTTCTTAACATTGCCCTGTCTATTTTGTACCTACCATTTATGCTTCTTCTTCCCTGTACATTTCCCCCCTATTCATCCCCCTTCCCTCCCCACTGAAAACCCTCCATGTGACCTCCATTTCTGTGATTCCATTCCTCTTCTAGTTGTTAGCTTAGCTTGTTTTTCTTTAAATACTTTATTTATTTATTTTTAGAGAGAGGGGAAGGGAGGGAGAAAGAGGGGGAGTGAAACATCAATGTTTGGTTGCCTCTCACGCACACCCTACTGGGGACCTGGCCTGCAACCCAGGCATGTACCCTGATTGGGAATTGAACCAGCGATGCCTTAGTTTGCAGGCCTGTGCTCAATTCACTGAGCTACACCAGCCAGGGCTAGTTTTTTTTTTTTTTCTTTTCTAGGTTCAGTTGTTGATAGTTGTGAGTTTGTTGTCATTATACTGTTCATATTTTTTATGATCTTTTTTTCTTAGATAAGTCCCTTTAACACTTCATATAATAAGGGCTTGGTGATGATGAACTCCTTTAACTTGACCTTATCTGTGAAGCACTTTATCTGCCCTTCCATTGTAAATGAGAGCTTTGCTGGATATAGTCATCTTTGTTTCAGGTCCTTGCCTTTCATGATTTCGAATATTTCTTTCTAGCCCCTTCTTCTCTGTAAGGTTTTTTTTGAGGGATCAAAAAAAATTTGGATTCCTTATGGGAATCCTTAGTAGGTAACTGTCTCCTTTTCTCTTGCTGCTTTTAAGATTCTCTCCTTCTCTTCAATCTTGGGTAATGTCATTGTGATGTGTCTTGGTGTGTCCTTCCTTGGGTCCCATTTCTTTGGGACTCTGAGTTTTCTGGACTTCCTGGAAGTCTATTTCCTTTGCCTGACTGGGGAAGTTCTCCTTCATTATGTTTTTAAATAAGTTTTCAATATATTGCTCTTCCTCTTCTTTTTTTTGCACCCTTATAATTCAGATGTTGCAATGGTTAAAGTTGTCCCAGAGCCTCTCCTCATATTTTTTTTAATTCTTCTTTCTTCATTCTGTTCTGGTTGGATGTTTATTTCTTCCTTCTGCTCCAAATCATTGACTTGAGTCCTTTTTTCCTTTCCTTCACTGTTGGTTCCCTGTATATTTTGCTTTATTTCACTTTGCATAGCCTTTACATTTTCCCTCTATTTTGTGACCATGCTCAACCATTTCTCTGAGCGTCCTGATTACCAGTGTTTTGAACTTTGCAACTAATAAGTTGCCTGTCTTTTCATTGGTTAGTTCTATTTTTGAAGTTCTGTGATCTGTTCTTTCATTTGGGCCACATTTCTTTGTCTCAGTGACGCTGTTATAAGGGGTGGATCCTTAGGTATTCACCAGACCAATGCAACCCATGTCTCTGCGTTGTGGCACTGTATGTTGGGGAGGGGTCAGAGAGGGAACAATTCCACTTGATCTGCTGGTTGGCTTTCAGTCACTTCCCCCACTACGCATGAGAAAATTGGGCCCTTCTGGTGGTGATTCCCAGTGGGTGAGTTTGTGTACATTCTAGGACCCTGTGGTCCTCTCCAGTGTACTCTCCTGTGACGCTGGGAGTATCTCCTGCTCCTGCAACCCCCACACAACCCTGATAGGTGTTTTGATTCTTTAGTTTCTTGCACTGGAACCCTGGGTTGCACGGTCTGTCTCACTCCCTAGTTGTTCCTCCCAGTTTACCTGCAAGCAAATGTGGGACTGCCAGTTGTCACCTCACCCACCTGGTCCTCCAGCTGCTACCTTGCTACACATCCTCTCCACCCTGGCTGCTCTTCTTCACTCCTCCTACCAGTCTGCATGAATATTTCTTCTTTAACTCCTTGGTTGTTGGACTTCTATACAATTTGATTTTCTGGCATTTCCAGTTGTTTTTTGTTTTTAAATTTGTTTTTGTCCTTCTTTTGGTTGTGTGAGGAGGCAAAGTGTTTCTACCTATACCTCCATCTTGGCCAGAATTCAGGTTAGGGAAGTTTTCCATCATTATTTTTTCAAATAGGCTTTCATTTTTTTTTGCTCCCTCTCTGTCCTCTTTCTGGCATACTCATGATGTCAATGTTGGTATGCCTGGAGTTGTTCCAAAGGATCCTAATACTATCTTCATTAATTTTTAAAAATATTTTGGTGATCTGATTGGATATTTTTCCACTTCCTTATATTCCACATTACTGATTTGATTCTCTGCTTTATCTACTCTACTGTGGATTCCTTGTAATTTAGTCTTAATTTTAATTAGTGTATCATTCATTTCTGACTGGTTCTTTTTTATGGTTTACATGTTCTCTTTATGCTGTTGAATTTCTCATGGCGTTACTTGTGCATCCTTATAACCCTTGTTTTGAACTCTCCATCTAGTAGTTTGCTTGCCTCTATTTCATTTAGATCTTTTTCTGTTCATTTCTCCTGTTCTTTCATTTGGGGCTTGTTTCTTTGTATCCTCATTTTGGCTGCTTCCCCATGTTTCTCTACATATTAGGTAGAGCTAGTACATCTCCCAGACTTGGTAGAGTGACCTTATGTAGTAGGTGTCCTATAGAGGCCAGTGGCACAGCCTTCCTGGTCACCTGAGGTGGGTGTTTTAGGTGTGCCCCTTGTGAGGGCTGTGTGCACTATTGTGTTGTAGTTAAGCCTTGATTGCTGTGGCATCACTGGATGGATTGACCTTCAGGCTGATTGGCTGCAAGGACTGGCTGTGACTACAGCAGAGGAGCAGCTTTGCAGGGGCTGACCTCATGGAGCAGGATTCGCTTCAGTGGGGCTTTGGTGCCCATTGAGTCTTCCCCTTAAATGTGTTGCTCCTGGAGGTGGTTGAATGTAATATGGTATGGTCTGATACTGTCCACCAGTTGCACTAGTTTTGGGGCATCTTGGGAGGTACAAGATTAGCCACTGCCTGTGCCCTGCCCGGGGCCACCTGGCATGAACTACAGAGCAATCTTCAGATAGCTGCTAGTTGTGTTGGGCTTGGAGGTTCCTGGGAAAGGCAAAGCTGCAAACTGAGGCTGGCTGCCACTAACATCAGGCCTGGAGCCATTTAACAAGAGTTACAATGTATGTAGGGGCTAGGTATTGCTTGTTTGAGAGATATTTGAAAAGTATGAAGCATGATCCAAGAGAATATTTATGTAAAACTCACTGGAAATGGCTTAGATGGGCTGCAGATTGGGTGCAATGGGGGTATCAAGGAATAACCATGTCAGGGTAAAAAATGTTAGCCAGGTTGATGTAGACAGATATAGCACCCACATACCAACTCTGTTAGGGGAAGGCTCAGAAAAGGAACAATGGCCTCTGCCAGCACTTATATCTGTGAGAAAGCTGCCCATCCAGCTTTTACCTCAGAGCCAGACAATTCAGTTCATCTCTGTATGTCCCTGGTGCCTTCAGAGCTGCTGCACAAGCACTAGCACTCAGAGTGAGTGAGTCTGAGTAAGTTTGTCCATAAGCCCTTTAGAAGAAATGCCTAGGACCCTAGAAGCCCTTTATATCACTCATCCAAAATCCCCACTTCTTTTCACAGCCATAAAGTATGAGGTATTCTCTTTCTAGCACCAGAACTCTGGGCTGGGGTTCTGATGTGGGGCCAGGATCCCTCCTTCTTAGTGGGGAACTTCTCAGCTCAGATATTCCTCCCATTTTTAACTGTCCTATGTGGTTGTGGGACCAGGCTGTTCCACATCTCCGCTCTTCCTACCAGTGTCCATATGGCCTCTTCTTTGCCTCCTTAGTTGTAGGACTTATGTTTATCTAGATTTCAGGTATTCTGAATGATGACAGGTTTGTAATTTAGTTGTAATTTTGATGTAGTTGTGGGAGGTTCTGAGTACCATGTTTATGTATACTGCCATCTTGACTGGGACCTCAGGAGTGCTGTTTTAGATTCAATGGTCAAAGAAAGTCTATCTGAGGAGGTGCCATCTTTGGATCAGCTGGGGGAGTTAGCTCTTTGGCTACCTTAGGGAAAAGAAAGTTACAGACAGAGGGAAGAGTAAATGCAAAGGTCTTGAGACAAGAGTGTACTTAAAATATTGGAGACACAGCATGGAGGCCAGTGTCACTAGAGTAGAATGGATGCAGTGAGTGGGAGGAGGTGAGTTCAGAGAAGTTATAGACACCAGATCAGGTAAAGCTTTGTTGGCTGAAGGCATGATGCGGCTTCTGGCAACCTCCACAGGAAGGGAGCATCTCCTGCTGGTCCTGAGTGGGAGTAACCCACATGCCCAGCCTGGGCACTACTCTTTCCCAAATCTCTCTCTCACTAGTCCTTTTGTGGGATAGTATATAGAACCTTAGTGCTGTTTTACAGAACTGAAGCTTCCAGCAGAGGCATACATCCTATGATGACAAGAGCAGGTTACAGAGATATAAATGTTCTGTTTACATGTGCTTCTTCACTTTTCTGAAAAGTAAATGTGTATCCTTCATTATGAAAAATGTTATATTTTAAAAATAACAATGGCAAAAACTGTAGTAATTGGTAGATATTGTTGGGACTGGTCATGCAGAAGTCCCAACAGTCCATTTTCTTTCTTTACTGTGTGGCTGATGGGTGTTTTAGGAATGAAAATGAATGAAATTGCCCATCTGTCCAGTTTCTGTGTCCAGAGTGATTTCTTGTAATTCAAGGGCTGTTGCTCTGTCAAAACACACAGGCAATTCAGGTGAATTCTTCTAGCTGATTCCAGTAGAGATCGTAAGACTATATGCAGAGTTCCTTTGGTGTGAATTAGTCTAGCTGCAGTACAGACCCTGGGTATTGGACAAGATGGTTAATTATCCCTGCCGGCAATACCTACACCCTATTACGTTGTCTACTGTGGTGTCACCCTTGATAACTATGAACACCACTCAAAACACTAAACAAAGTTTGCAGGGTTTCTGGGTACTCCAAATTAGATACATGGGTTACAATTTTACAAATAATGTAAGGTAAGTGGAAGAGTCTTTGTTACAATATTATTCCCATTTTACTTCTGAGGAAACAGAGACCAAGAGAAGCAGTCATCTATTAGGTCTCACATAGGTGATTAGTAAGGGAACCAGGACTCAAAAGCCAGTTTTTAAAAATCTCTTTACTCTGGGTACCCTGCCTTTAGCCATAGCCCTGCCATGCTTTGTCTTATAACCTCGGGCCTACCTGTCCTCACTGGAAATGAGCATCATGGCCTCAATCAACATCTCCTAGCAGGGTTTGTGGTGGTGTGCCATGGATTTTATAGAATTGAAGATGATAATAACACCTTTTTAATTCAACTAAATGTTAATTCATTAAAAATTATATAAACATTTTCCCATTGAAAGCCAGAGTAGTCTGAAAAGTATCTCAATGAGTATTAATTGAACATGTATGGGGTTCAATAGGTATGTATAATATCAGTTTATAATTCTGCTAAATACCACTACCACCAATGGTCATTTTGACCCATTATACAGTTGTAAATTGAGTTTTCTGATGTGAATAACATATTTTTATTTTATTTTTGTAAAGGACCATTGCTTAAAGGCATAAGCATGAGGAATACCTGATATTCAAAGTCAAGTTAATAAGAAGGATAAAAATGATAATATTTTGCAAATTTACTTCAGGATGATTTTCACCACATATGCAAATTATATTTTTCTCACCAACATTTTTATTAAAATACACCAAGAAGTTTCTATTACTTCAAAATACAGTGCTGGCTGGTGTAGCGCAGTAGATTGAGTGCCCGGCTGTGAACCAAAGGGTTGCCGGTTAAATTCCTAGTCAGGGAAGATGCCTGGGTTGTGAGCCAGTTCCCCAGGAGGGGACCATCAGCCAAATGGGCACACTCGGGGAGGAGGACAGATATGGGTGGCAACAGTGGGAACTCACACAGCACCAGTGTCGTGGACATCTCCCAAGGCCCTTGGCTACCCTCCCTCCTTTCCTTCATCCCTGACTCCCCCAGAACACACACGCCCAAGTGCACTCAATCTTCCATCTTTAAAAAGCTCAGAAGACAGTAAATCATGGTAATGAGAAAAACACAGTGCACATCTGCTCCTGATGAAGCATTGTATATAGGCTGATCAATTGCTCTGGAAATTATCCTTTGTACCTTACTCAGGATGAAGTTGTCCGGCCAGAGTGCAGTTTCCCATTTGAGCACACTATGTAATTGGATGATGTGTTAGATTGGTTGCAAGTCCCTCTGGTGGGACCATCACCACGTTTTCAGTTCAGATCATCCTAAGAAATTTGGAGTTGTATTTCCAAAGTGCCTTTTATTTTCTTTTTAAATCTCAGATCTCATTTTCACAAAAAAACAATTTTAGCAAGATGATGAATTTCTACAAGCATCTGGCTTAACATGTTTTTGATCCCTGAATTGATTTTTGAGTCTCCCATAAACATTAAAATCCACTGTGGATCCACATTTATTTGTGACAAGGATGGGAGGCAGTTTGTGATTAAAAGTATTCATGGGACTGGCTATGGAAACCTGTGAGTGTGCTCCTTTCAACCAATTTTAATAGTTTCATACCACATACAGAGTCACAAGATAAGGGTGTTATAAATATATAACCCCTCATGGCTTCTAAGGACTATTCCCATAGGTACATATTCATTCATTCATTCAACACCAATTTAGACACCTGGGTTACACTGGTGAAACAAACGAACCAAAATCTCCCACCCCTGAGGTTTGCAGGATAGCAAGTAGAGACAGACATACAGCAGGCATCATAAATGAGGGAAAAATGTATTACATTAGCAGGTGTTGTGGGAAATAAAAGAGCGGGATTGGGAGGGGTCATGAGTATTAAATAGGGTGGTCAGGGAAAGCCTTAATGAGAAAGTGACACTTGAGCACACTTGAAGGATGAAGTTGATGGCAGCAAAAGAGCATTCCAACAGAGGGAAGAGCTAAAGCAAAGGCCACAAGGCAGGAATGTGCCTGACATGTTTGTAGAACAACAAAAAGTCCTGTGTGGTTGATTTAGAGAGCAAGGGAAAGTGTATGAGGTGAGGAGGTGAGAGTGATGGTCAGAGATAGAACATGGATAGGGCCTTGTAGGCCATGGGGAGGGCTTGGGCTTTCACCCTGTGTGAGATGGAGGCTGGTGTGGGGTTTTGAGCAGGGTAGGGATGGGACTTGGCTTGTGTTTTAATAGAATCACTCTGGCTGTTGTGTTGGAAATAGACTGTAAGGCAGCAAGGATGGAAACAGGCTAGACATTCAGGTGAAAAGTGATGGTGGCTTGTCTTGTTCAATGGGTTGAACTGCTGAGTCGAAGAACCTGCCTCGAGGATAATGGCAAGAATTGAGCAGGTTAGGGTTTAAAAGCTGGAAGTGGACAAATTTTGAAGGGAGAGAAAAATGGAGGGAGAGAAGAGATAGTATGGATGTGGTCCTTTGGGTTTTTCTAAGACAGACAGTCTAAAGGGAAGCTACAGCTTGGGGATTGAGAGGATCAATGTGAAGAATCCTCCAGGGGTCTGAAGGGATCTGGGTCCAAGGACCTGGGTACCTGGTGTGGAGGGGTGGGGCAGGAATCAGATTCTAGTCCTGGCAGGCAAATAGGAAGGCTGTCTACTCTAACTGATTAGTTGCCTCAGTTTTCCCTTCAGCACCTACTTGCCACTGATGGCACTCTGAAAGACTTCAGGACACAAAGAAAGAATGGCAAAGTCACTCTTGTCTCCTTCATCAGATGACTCCACTGGCATGTCTTGGTGTGCCTTGAGGAGAAATCTGTGAAGGCTACAACCTTCCCCCTCTCCCCTCCCAGTCTGTAGGATGTGACATGAGGAGTTTAGGGAAGGGGTCTGTAGGTACACCTGGGAAGGAGCCTTATTGAAGGAGGAAAGAAGCAGTGTATCTTGGAAGCTTGGGATTGGAGTGGCAGCAGGCCACCAAGAAAAGGGCTAGATGGGGACCTTTGCAATGGGGACCTTGAACAAATTTTACAGTCCCGGGGATATCCAGAGTTTTGCAAAGGATATTGGACCAGTCTGTATTCAGGAGGCCAGGTTTCTGGTCCTGGTTGCAGCACTGTGGAGGTGGAGCAAGGCCCTGTCCCTTCTGGCTGCCATCAATGAAGTAGAGGATGGGCCTAGGTGACATCCAAGACCTTCCAATTCTATCACAAATAGGAGGGACTGCAGCTTAGCCAAAGGCTAACTTCTGCAGAGGACAAAATGTGCCCATGCAGGAGAGTGCGCTCTGAGTCAGGACTTGAATAATTCTCCTAACTGTTGGCTCTGAACACCACCAGCGCTGTCTGGGGGCATTGTGAGCAGGCTGGCCAGGACTACTCATGCCACCACTGCCACCCTGTGGTCATCCTGCACACTGCAAACTGCTTCAGATTATTTGATTTTTTGTTTTGTTTTGTTTAAGTATATTTTATTGATTAAGCTATTACAGTTGTCCCATTTTTTTTTCCCCTTCATTCCCCTCTGCCGTGCACCCTTCTGCCACCAACATTTCCACCCCCTTAGTTCATGTCCATGGGTCTTACATATAAGTTCTTTAGCTTCCCCCAGCTGGTGGCTGAGTGGATTGAGTGCTGGCCTGTGAACCAAAGGGTCACTGGTTCAATTCCCAGTCAGGGCACATGCCTGGGCTGCAGGCCAGGTCCCCAGTAGGGGGCAAACAAAAGGCAGCCATACATTGATGTTTCTCTCCCTCTCCTTCTCCCTCCCTTCCCCTCTCTCTAAAAATAAATAAATAAAATCTTTAAAAAACAAGAATATTTCTTCACCTCCAAAATAAATTCTGTAGCCTTTAGCAGTCAACAGCCATTCCTCACACCCCCACTCCCAGGCATTGACAATCACTGATCTGCTTTCTGTATCTATGGATTTGTTTATTCCAGACATTCACAGAAATGGTATGTATACCATTGTATGTATATATACATTATGTGGCCTTTTCTGTCTGACTTCTTTCACTTAGTGTGTTTTCATAGTTCATGCATGTTGTAGCCTGTATCAGTGTCCTTCCTCTTTAAGGCTGAATAGCATTCCATTGTATGGAGAGACCACATTTTACTTATCTAGTCCATTGATGAACATCTGAATTGCACCTATTTGGGGGATATTTTAAGTAAAAACCTTATGAATATGCATGCACAAGTTTTTATTTAGATGTATATTTTCATTTCTTGTGAGTATATGCCTAGGATTGGAATTGCTAGGTCATATGATAACACTCAAGTTTAACTTTTTAAGGACCTTCCAAAGTCTTTTCCACAATGGCTATACCATTTCACATCCTTACTACCAGTGTACCAGAGTTCCAACTTCTCTACCTCATTACCAGCACTTGTTATTTTCTTTCTTTTTTATTAATTATTTTATTTTATTGTTCAAGTTCAGTTATTTGCATTTTCCCCCAACCACTGCCCCCACCCCAGCCATCCCTACCACTCTCCCCTGATTCCACCCCCACCCTTCGTTTTGTCCAAGTGACCTTCCTGAAAACCCTTCATGCCTTCGCCCCATTGTCCCTTCCCACCTACCCTCTGGTTACTGTCAGTTTGTTCTTAATTTCAATGTCCCTGATTACATTTTGCTTGCTTGTTTGCTTTGTTGATTAAGTTACACTTATAGGTGAGATCATATGGTATTTATCTTTCACCACCTGGCTTATTTCACTTATCATAATGCTCTCCGGTTCCATCCATGCTGTCACAAAGGGTAGGAGCTCCTTCTTTCTGTCTGCTGCATAGCATTCCAACTTGTAAATGTGCCATGGTTTTTTGATTCATTCATTTTCTGATGGCACTTACCTGTATTTTTTTCAGACTATAAGACGCACCCTCCCAAATTCGGGAGGAATAATGGTTGTTAATTCTGGTGTTGAGTTCTGTTTACATCTACATCGGTGAAATATTATGTTATTTATGTTATTAAATATTTTACCACATTTTTTACTTCAAATTTTTTTTTACTATTTCTCTCCTCTAAAATCTAGGTGCATCTTATGGTCTGAAAAATATAGTAGGTTGCTTCTAGCACTTGGTTATTGTAAATTATGCTGCTGTGAACATTGGGGTGCATAGGTTCTTATGGACTGGTATTTCAGGTTCTTAGGATATAATCCCAGCAGCAGAGTTGCTGGGTCAAAGGCAGTTCTATTTTTAGTTTTCTGAGGAAATTCTATAGTGTTTTCCATAGTGGTTGTACCAGTCTGCAATCCCACCAACAGTGCGCTAGGGTTCCCTTTTCTCCACAACCTCTCCAACACTTGTTGTTTGTTGCTTTGTTTATGATGGCCATTCTGACCAGTGTGAAGTGGTTTCTCATCGTGGTTTTAATTTGCATCTCTCTGATAGCTAGTGATGCTGAGCATGTTTTCAGATGTCTCTGGGCCCTACGTATGTCTTCCTTGAAGAAGTGTTTGTTCAGGTCTTTTGCCCATTTTTTAATTTTTTTTTTTTTTGTCTTCCTGGAGTGGAGTCATATGAGTTCTTTCTTTATTTTGGAGAGCAAACCCTTGTTTGAGGTATCATTGGCAAATATGTTTTCCCAAAGAGTTGGTTCTCTTTTCATTTTAATGCTGTTTTCTTTAGCCATGCAGAAGCTTTTTATTTCGATGCGATCCCATTTGTCTATTCTTTCCTTTATGTCCCTTACTCTAGGAGACATATCAGTGAAAATATTGCTGTGTGGAATATCTGAGATTTTCCTGCCTATGTTCTGCTCTAGGACTTTTGCAGTATCACAACTTATCCATCTTGAATTTATTTTTGTGTAGAGAGTAAGTTGGTGGTTGAGTTTCATTTTTTTTGTATGTAGCTGTCCAGATCTCCCAACACCATTTGTTGAAGAGGATAATTTTACTCTATTTTATGCTGCTGCCCCCTTTGTCAAATATTATTTGACCATAGAGATTTGGGTTTACAGCTGGGCTCTCTATCCTGTTCCATTGGTCTAAGTGTCTGTTCTTATGTCAGTACCAGGCTGTTTTGAGTACAGTGGCCTTGTAATATAGTTTGATGTCAGGTATGGTGATCCCTCCTAATTTGTTCTTCTTTCTAAAAAATTTTGTGGCTAATTAGAGTTGTTTATGGTTCCATATAAATTTTTGAAATGTTTGTTCTACATCTGTGAAATATGTCATTGGTATTTTAATAGGGATTGCGTTGAATCTATAGATTGCTTTGGGTAGTATGGACATTGTGATGATGTTAATTCTCCCAATTCATGAACATGGTATATGCGTCCATTTATTTGTGTCTTCCTTAATTTCTTTCTTCAGTGTTGTGTGTCATTTTCCATTTTAAAAAAATACAGCTATCATACTGGGTGTGAAGTGAGATCTCATTATAGCTTTGATTTGCCTTTTCCTAATGACTAATAACTTTGAGCATGTTTTCATTTGCTTGTTGGCCATTGTATATCTTCTTTGGAGAAATGTCTATTTATATCCTTTGCCCAGTTTTTAATTGGATTGTTTGTCTTTTTATGGTTGAATTATAATAATTCTTATTATATTCTGGATACTAGACCTTTAACATATATGCCACTCGGAAATATTTTCTCTCATTCTGTGGGTTGTCTTTTCACTTCCTTGGTAGTGCCCTTTCATTCACAAAAAGTTTTAATTTTGATGAAGTCCAACTTATTTATTTTTTCTTTTGTTGCTTGTGATTTTGGTGTCATCTGACTGTTTTTAAAAGTAGTGGTTCTTGATCTTTCCTACCCGATAGCCAAGTTAGCTCTATCCCCAATCATTCTATTGAAGGTCCTTGGTCCCAAGCAAAGAAACTTTTGCTAAGAATGCACTGATATGCTCACAGGTATTTTGTTATGTTGCTAATTTATGGGAAGTTGTGAGCCTAGGCCCAATTACATTGGGTTGAGAAAGGCTGTAGCAAATTCTATTTCCATACTCTGCAAGACAAATACACTTATTTTTTTCCATGAGTAATTGAAGCTTGCAATAATACTGTGGAAGAAATCTGACCACAGTAGATGTGCAATACAAAGATGGGAATTTTCAAATAACTCTAGGATTGATAACACCAAATGTAGTTTTTCTAATGAAAGCACTAAGCAAAACAAATACTGGTAATAACAATAGTTGATATGAACACTCTGTTTACCACCAAGACCACTCCTAGATTGAGAACCCATACTTTGTATTCTTCTATGTTTCTATTCTATATCTTTGAAACTGACCCCATTTCATCTTTATATGTTCAAGTCCTAATCTACCTTTAAAGTCCAGCCCACTTTCTCCATGAATATTTCCGTGATTTTCCCCATCCTTAGCCTTCAGAAGTAGCTTGAGGTAAAGGGCACTAGTCAACTAGTCAACAGCAGATTGGGGGAGAGCCAGGGCTCAGCATGAAGTAGAAAGAACCTCTAGTTTAGAGACCCAGGCTGCAGAGTTTAAATCTATAGACTAGGAATAGTCGAATAGTGCATTGGTGAAACACTTAGCCACTAACATGCTGTATGACCATGGAAACATTGTTTGCCCTTTCTGTGTCTCAGTTCCCATATGTGTTCGTTGAGATTATGATAGTACTTACCTCATAAGGCTGTTAAGAAAATTAAATTAGTTAATACATGCAAAGGGCTAAGAACAATCCTACCTTAGAATAGTGCTTTGCAATTAATACACTTATTTGTTTTTAAATTTCATTTGGTTGAAGTCTCAGGTTCCTGACATGAGAAGCCCAGGGGAAGGTCCCGTGAGTCTCAGGTGGAAGCCCAAAAGGACTTCTCAAGTACTGTCATCTGCACAGAGAAGACTGGAATATGGTAGGTAGTAGAGACTCCCGGACCAATTCAGTGATGTTAGTAAGATTTGGATTTAAAATCTGAAGCAAAAAAAAGTTTGAATCTACTGATAAACTATTAGAATTAATGAGAAAGCTATTTATCTAGAGCAGCAACAATAAAAAAATTAAATGATACTATTGATAATAGCAATAAAATATCAGTTACACAGGATTTAATGTAACAATAGATGAGCAAGATTTCTATACTGAGTATAATGAAACATTGTTGATAAATTAAAGGTCTAGAGAAATGGAGATATATATAATGTTCATGGATCAGAAAGATCGGTATTGTTAAGATGTTAATTCTTCCCAAATTTATCTACAGACCCAGTATGATTCCAATAAAAATCACTGTATGGTGTGTGTTTGTGTGTATACATGCATGTGTGTGAATTGATTATCTGATTGTGAAATTATATGGGAACGCAAAGAACTGAGAATAGATAATCCTGAAGAAGAGCAAAATTGAGGGCACTTATGTCACCATATATGAAGATTTATAAAGCCACAGTACTTATGTCAGTGTATTATTGACACAAGAATAGGATAAAAACACCTGAACAATGGAACCGAATACAGAGTCTAGAAACTGATCCAATGCATATCACTTTATTTATGTCAAAGATGATACTAAAGTTCAGTAGAGAGAGGATGACCTTTTTGGTAAATAGTGTTGGCCAGCTAGATATCCACATGGGAAAAGTGTATTTGGACTACACCTCATGCCATATGCAAATATTAATTCCAAATGTATTAATATCCAAATGTGAAAGATAAATCAATACATCTTATGGAGGATAAAATACAAGAGTATCTTTATGACTTTGGAGTAGGTAAATGCTTTTTATTTATTTTAGTACAGTTGAGTACAATATTATATTAGTTTCAGGTGCACAATATAGTGATTTGATGTTCATATACCTTATGATGTGATCACCACACTAAATCCAGAAATCATCTGTCACTGTGCAAACTTATCACAATATTATTGACTATATCCCCCTTCACTTATTTTATACCCTGTCCTACTGCTGCTCCTCTGATAACCATTAGTTTGATCTGTTTCTATGAGTCTGTTTTTGTTTTGGTTTCTTTGTTTGATTTCATTTATTGTGAAATCATATGGTATTTGTCTTTCTTTGTCTGACTTATTTTTCCCCCCAAATTGAAAATTTTAATGAACTAGATTATTTTGTAAGAATATACATCCCCCCCCCAAAATAAATAGAAAATGGGCATAGACTAAACATCATAGCTTAACTTAAGATGGTTGTTAAAGAGTTGTACAAATAAGGTACCAAATCTATATTGTTTCATTGGTAGACATTTGAAACTCAAGTTTTATAACACACACACAGGAAAAAAACCCAAATAACCAGTCATGTTCTGGGTAATGGATATAAAATCTCTTTAAAAAATAAAAGAATGATTAAATCTATATGTATGTTTTAAAAAATATGCCACCACCAAAATGGGCTCATTGTGAGAATAGAAGGTCAATTGAATATTTAAAATACATTATTATAACTAATCATATTATGATACATAGAATTTAGTTTCCTTAGAAAATAAAATGATTAAATTTTAACATTTTAGTGAACATATTAGTTTATATTACTAAACACCTTATTAAATATTTTAATATATCCCATGCTTTTTTTTTTTGCAGTTTATCATCTAATTGCCTCCACAAGTGCTTATATAATGAAGTTAAGTAACAGTGATAGTTGAGGACCTTGTTGTCTCCTCTCTAATTTTAATTACAATGTTTCTAGTGTTTTACTGCTTATAGTGTTTTATGCTTATAGTTAAGCATAAACATGATATTTGATTTGATGTAGGTTTTAAAAATCAATTAGTGTATCCCTGGCTTCGGGCTGGATATTTTTTATGTTATTGATGGCCTCACTAAGTTCCTTGAGCATCCTTTATAACCAATGTTTTCAACTTTGTGTCTGGTAGGTTGCTTATCTCCATTTTGCTTAGTTCTTTTGCTGGACTTCTGATCTGTTCTTTTATTTGGGCCATATCTCTTTCTTTCCTCATTTTTGCAGCCTCCCTGTGTTTTTTTCTATGTATTAGGTAGAGCCACTATGACTCCTTGCCTTGGTAGCACGATCTAATGTAGTAGGTGTCCTGTAGGGTCCAGTAGCACAGCCTTCTCTATCACCCAAGTTGGGTACTCAAGGTGTGCCCTTCTTGTGGACTGAGTACACCCTCCTCTTGTAGTTGAGCCTTGATTACTGTTGGCAGGTTTATGGGAGGGATTTACACAAGCCAGTCAGCTTCAAGGACTGGCTGTTACCACTGACCACCAACCTCTGCTCTCTGTGGAGGATTAGCAGTGTAGGGGCAGGATGGTGATGCTCTAACATGGTCTGTAGCTGTCCCCTGGGTGTGCAGGCTGTGGGGTTTCCTGGGTGGTGCAGGCCGAGGTCAGCCCTCACCTATGTTCTCCCCAGGGCTACTCTGCCTGGGCTATAAAGCAATATGAGGTGGCTGCTACTTGTGATGGGCTTGAAGATGCCCTGGCAAAGACAACCTGTGAATCTAGGTTGACTGATGTTAGTGTTGGACCTCAGGGCTGGGGGTTTCTTGAGCTGAGCTATTACTTCTTTGATTGGATTTAGGAAGTTGTGAAGCAGGAGCCAATACCAGTCATTCATGTGGGAAAGTCATAGTTAACAGCTTGGGTAGGCCCTTATTTTGGGTGGGGCAGAGTCTCAGGGTATCTCCAGGGTGGTGCAAACAGTGTTAGCCAGGTTCATGGAGTCTCAACATGGTACCCACCTGCCAGCTCTGTGGTTCTGTGGTGGGAGGGCTCAGAAAAGGGACAATGGCTTCTGTATGCTAGAAAGCTGTCCCCCAGCTTCTGCCTTGATGCCAGACACTTTAGTTTCTCCCTGTATGCCACTGGTGCCTTTCAAGCTGCTATTTCCAGTGCTAGAGCTCAGAGGGAGTGAGTCTGTGTGTAAGTAGTTTTAGAGGAACTGCTGGGGCCTATAGAAGTTTCTTCCAGTGACTCAATCTTCACTGTTTTTTGCAGCCAGAAGTTTGGGGGACTTTTCTTCCTGACACTGGAACCCTTGGCTGAGGTCCCTTGTGTTGGTCTGGGACTCCTTGCTCCCAGGATATCCCTCCTGAATTTGTATCAAACACATGTAAATGTGGGACCAGCCCATTCTGCACCTCTGTCCCTCCTGGATGGTTGTGGTTTCTTTAATTCCACAGTTGCCAGAATTCCATTCAATTTGATTTCTGATGGTTCTGAATGATGGTTGTTCTATATTTTAGTTGTAATTTTGATGTGGTGGTGAGAGGAGGTGAGCTGTGTTTATCTACACTGCTATCTTGACTGGAATTCACAGTGCCTAATTTTTATAAATAGTTAACAATTTTTATAGTAAATATTCCTCTTTAAATTATTGTGTGTTTTCTGTTTCTCCCCTGGTTGTATTACAACTGATACACTTGCTTAGCCCAATGCTAGACAAACTTATTAATTTTATATGTCTGAATGGTAAAAGAAACACTGTTATATAATAACTATTTTAAAATTTCATGGATATGTAATAATGATAAAAATGACAGCTGCAATTCATTGAGTATTCACTATGTGCCAGGCACTTTACATACTATATACATCAGCTTATTTAATCCTTATGATAACAGTATATATTAGGTCCTATTAGTATCCACATTGTCATAGTCTAATCAGGCTGCTATAACAGAAAACCATAGACTGGATGTCTTAAACCAGGGGTCCCCACCTCTGGGCCTATGAGTTCGGCCTATTAGGAACCTAGCCACACAGCAGGAGGTGAGCTTGAATGTAATGCACTTGAATCTTCCTGAAACCATCCCCCTATGTCCCTGCTCCATGGAAAAACTGTCTTCCATGAAACTGGTCCCTTATGCCAAAAATGTTGGAGACAGCTGGCTTAAACAACAGAAATTTATTTTTCACAGTTTTGAGAGCTAAATTCCATGATCTGCTGTGTGCCAACTGGAGACCAAGGAAAGCTGGTGGTGCATGTTAAAGGCCTGAGAGCTGAGGAGTCAATGGTGTAGACCCCAGTCTGACTCTGAAGGCTGAGAACCAGGGACACTGAGGACAAAAGATGGATGTCTCCACTGAACAGTCAGGCAGAAAGAGATTTCCATCTTCTTCCATGTTTTTGTTCTATTCAGGCCCTCAGTGAATTTGATGAGGCCCTCCCCACATTGGGGAGGCTATGGGCTTCACTCAGCCCACCTACTTAAATGCTTATCTTTTCTGGAAACATTCTCACAGGCACACCAAGAAGTAATGTTTAACCAGTTCTCTGGGCATTATGTGGTCTAGTCAAATTGACACATAAAATTAACCATCACATCCATTTTGCAGAAATGACACTAAAGTTGTTGGTCCCATGTGATACCGAGTTGTCTTTCAGTGATAAGAATACATATCATTCAAGTAACAGGATACAAAATTAATATTCAGAAATCAGTGGCATTTTATACACTAATAATGAACTAATAGAAAGAGAAATTAAGAAAACATCCCCATTTACTCTTTCAACAACAACAAAAAATAAGGTATCTAGGAATAAATTTAACCAAGGAGGTAAAAGACCTATACTCAGAAAATTATAAAATACTGAAGAAATAAATTGAGGAAGATACAAATAAGTAGGAGCATATACCGTGTTCATGGATAGGAAAAATGAACATCATAAAATGTCCATTCTGCCCAAAGCAATCTAAAGATTCAGTGCAATTCCTATTAAAATATTAATGGCATATCTTACACACTTAGAACAAATATTCCAAAAAATTATATGGAATAAAAAAAAGAGACCCTGAATAGCCACACCAATATTGAGAAAGAAGAACAAAGTTGTAGGAATCATACTACCTGATATCAAACTATACTACAAGGCCACTGTAATAAAAATAGCATGGTATCGGCACAAGAACAGACACATAGATAATGGAACAGAATAGAGAGCCCAGAAATAAACCCATGTCTCTATGGTCAATTAATATTTGACAAAGGGGGCAGGAGCATAAAATGGAGTAAAAATAGTCTCTTCAACAAATGGTGTTGGGAAAATTGGACAGATACATGAAAAAAAAATAAAACTAGACCACCTTCTTACAACATACATGAGAATAAACTCAAAATGGATTAAAGACTTAAATGTCTTAGAAATAAAAAATCTTAGAAGAAAACATAGGCAATTTCTATCAATAGTTGTTTATTGGTGGATGAGTGATTCTAGATTCTGTTACTCCTTCATGGCTTTATTTTTCTATGTTTTCCAAACTTTTAGAAATAAGCATAAATACATTTTTCTAGAAATATAAAAAATAAAAATTTAATAGGTTAAAATAATGGGATGTATGTGTGCCATGCTTGCACACTTCCATACCTGAGGAACAGTAACATTTTTAAGCCATAGGTTTGGCTGACGGGAAAATAACAATAATAACAATAATATTGTTATTTTCACTTCTTCAGGTTTCAGACTCAGACCTCTGCCCAGAACTCCTGTAAATCCATAAATTCACCTCATGATCATTTGTATTTATTTACTTGCAATTGTCCATGTTTTGGAAGAAAAGAATTGACTAGAATCAAGGAAAACTAGTAAATAGAATCTAATGGGGTTCCTCAGGCTGTTTGCTTCCCAGACCCTCCAAATTTCTTCAGTGTTGTCAAAATCTCTTCTGGACACAAGAGGGCGACCCTGTACCAAGAATGACCTGCTCTTCCTCATCCATTGCATCATATTCCACCAGCTCTCTGTGATTGCTGGATTCAAGTTCCTTTGAACAGCCAGGGTTTGTGCTCCTACAGGGAAACAGGTGGCTAGTTCCCTATCTTCAGGGTATCGGATACATCATTTTCAAAGGCTAACACTCTCTTTTCTCCTCTTGGAATTCAGTCCACCTGGCCTCCCATGATACTTCCCAGCATTAGAGCTACCTTATGTTTTCTGTTTTAGCTAGCAGTCGCTGGAGAAGGAGATCTGGGTAACTGGGTATTCCTCTTCATGCTCAGACTTTATCAAAGGCCAATTATAGAAATTTCAAAACAGAGGAATACACTTTCCAATAATTCCATTTTCTATAAAGTTTTTCTGAGGAGCACCTGTGAACTTTGAGTTTTTCTAAGCAAGAGATGAGCATAAATTGAACCTCTCCTGTCTGGGAAGGAGGTATCTGGGAGAGGGTAAGAATAAAAATGGAATCTATACATTCAGAATAAGCATGGAGACAGTAATCATTGTCTTGAGTACCTAATTGCTGGCATACAGCAGGGACTCAATACATGTTTATTAAATAAATGAAAACAAAAGGAGGGAGTGAATGGATGTCAGAATAAAATTAAGGGGCATTCATTAAGGCTTTTTAAAAATATATTTTTTAAAAAGCATAAGTGAGATATGATTGATATACAAATAAATGGTCATACTTAATGTATACGAATGTTGAGTTAGGACCTATACAAACACACTTCACCACAGTCAAGGTAATAGACATATCCAACACCTCCCAAACCTTCCTTGTGTCCTTTGTTTTTTTTAAAGTATATTTGATTGATCATGCTATTATAGTTTCCCCAACTTTTTTCTCCCCTTTATCCCCCTCCTCCCTCTACCACACCCTTCACCCTCCAGCATTCCAGCCTCCACCCACAGTTAATATCCGTGGATTGTACATATAAGTTCTTTGGCTTCTCCATTTTCTACACTATTCCTAACCTTTCCCTGTGTATTTCGTACCTAAAAATTATGCTTCTTATTCCTTGTACCTTTCCCCCATTCTCTCTCCCTGTCCCCACTGATAACTCTCCATGTGATCTCCATTTCTGTGATTCTCTTCCTGTTCTAGTTGTTTGCTTAGTTTTTGTCTTTTTTTTGGGTTCAATTGAGAGTAGCGAGTTTTTTGTCTTTTTAATGTTCATAGTTTTTTATCTCTATTTATTAGATAAGTCCTTTTAATATTTCATGTAATAAGGGCTTGGTGATGGTGAACTTCTTTAACTTGACCTAATCTGGGAAGCACTTTATCTGCCCTTCCATTCTAAATGACAGCTTTACTGGATAGAGTCATCTTGGACACAGGTCCTTGCCTTTCATGACTGAGAATATTTCTTTCCAGCCCCTTCTTGCCTGTAAGGTCTCTTTTGAGAAATCATCTGACAGTCTGATGGGCACTCCTTTGTAGGTAACTATCTTCTTTGCTTCTGTTGCTTTTAAGATTCTCTCCTTATCTTTAATCTTGGGTAACTTAATTATGATGTGTCTTGGTGTGTTCCTCCTCGGGTCCAATTTCTTTGTGACTCTCTGGGCTTCCTGGACTTCCTGGATGTCTATTTCCTTTGCTAGATTGGGGAAGTTCTCCTTCATTATGTTTCAAATAGATTTTCAATGTCTTGCTCTTCCTCTTCTCCTTGTGGCACTCCCATGATTCAGATGTCAAAATATGTAAAGTTTCTCCAGAAGTTCCTAAGCCTCTTCTCATTTTTTTGGATTCTTGTTTCTTCATTTTGTTCTGGTTGGATGATTATTTCTTCCTTTTGTTCCAAATTGTTGATTTGAGTCCTGTTTTCCTTCCCTTCACTGTTGGTTTCCTGTATATTTTGCTTTACTTCACCTTGCATAGTCTTTATTTCTTCCTTCATTTTGCAACCAAACTCAATCATTTCTGTGAGCACCTCGATTACCAGTGTTTTGAACTCTGCATCAGATAGGTTGTCCACCTCCTCGTCACTTATTTCTTTTTCTGAAGTTTTGCTCTGTTCTTTCATTTGGGCCATATTTCTTTGTCTGGGTATACATCTAGATGAATGTTTCTTTAACTCCTTGGTTGCTGGCCTTCCATTCAAATGTTTTTCTGACAGTTCTGGTTGTTCTTTGTTTTTAATTTGGTTGTTATCCTTTTGGTTGTACGAGGAAGCAAAGTATTTATGTCTACACCTCCATCTTGGCAGGAACTCCCCTGTTTATTTTTCATTTTTTTTGGTGGTAAGAACACTTAACATGAAATCTCCCCTCTGAACAAATTTTAAGTGCACAATATTGTAGATAACTACAAGCATAATGTTGTACAACTGATCTATAGAACTCATTCTTCTTGTATAAACTAAAACTTTTCCATTAGAACACATAAAGTCCCTTGAGGGGCAAATTAACTTGCCCAAAGTCACAAATCTAGTTAGTATTAGAGCCAGGACTTGAATCTCAGAGTTCTGATTTCTGGTCTTGAGTTCTCCCAACTCCAATATCCAGCACAAACCACTTGGATATTCATATCCCCGAAAAGCTGATAGCAATCAGGCATAAGCAGTCCTCCTTATGCTGACTCACTGCTGCTGCCAGCATCTCTAGGCTTCCATCCTGATTGCTTGCTAAAGAATTGGTCTTTGCAGCACATGCTGCACACTAAGGGTGCGCTTGTTTAACAAGTGGGCTTATTTGTTCAGTTATTTTCCACTTGTGTCTTTAGGGTGCTCAGATGTAGATTGAGGGCTGTTCAAATGTTTTCCGGTGTGACTAAGCTGGCCACTAATCCTCCTGCCTGGGCTTCTGTCCACAGTAGTCCAGCAGACCCTGGAGGACCTTCTCGGGGAACTTAAAGGATTGATTCTTAAGCATTCAGGAATTTTAGGATCTGTTGAGAATTAGAAAATTGCACACATGCAAAAAATGTGTCATATTATCCAAGGGATTCCCAGCTGTTAAGCAGTTTGTGGGCCCTAGATTAAGCAACTCTGCTTTCTTTGGACATTTTTTCCTAAGAAAATTTGAACATACAAGCCATGTTAGAAACCCTTAACACAAAGGAATGAATGTATTTTTGGAGAACAACCAAATTTCCCCATGGGAATGATATAGGATTAGGGTAGTCAGGTAGAGGATTTAAAATGACTCAAAGGAAGTCCTTTCCCAGAGGTCCCCTCCATCCTTTGAGAACAGTACTGTCAGCACACAGCTCAGCCAGTGATTGTGTCATTATATTGTCATCAGTCCAGATGAGTCAGTTAAGGTACAAGTAACAACAATGACATTTGATGTGACTTTCAAATTAGCTCATTTCCAAGACAGAAAGTTCTTTCAGAAAGGCTGCTCACCACCCACACGGGCAATGGCTGATTCCAGGGGCTTCACCTGTTAAGATGATGCAGATTTTTCTGGATAAGTCTGCTTAAAGGCTCGTCAATTCTATTTATTTTTCCAAAGAAAAAGCTCCTGGATTTATTGATCCTTCTGATTGCTTTTTAGTCTTTATGTCATTTAATTCTGCCATGTTCTTGGTTATTCCCTTCTTTCTACTTTCTCTGGGCTTTGCTTGTTGTTGTTCCTCCAGTTCTTGCAGGCGTAGGGTTAGGTTGTTTATTTGAAATGTTTCTATGTTTTTTAGATAGGCCTGTATTGCTATGAACGTCCCTCTTAGAAATGTCTTCGCTGTGTTCCATAAGTTTTGGACTGTTGTGAGTTCATTTTCATTTGTTTCCAGAAACGTTTCAGTTTTTTTCTGTGATCTCACTCAATGAATGGATAATCCATTAATTGTTTAATAGTGTGCTATTCAATCTCCATGAATTTCAGTATTTTTGAGTTTTTTCCTTGAGGTTGGTTTTTAGTTTCAGGCCCGTGTGGTCTGAGAAAATGCTTGATATGATTTCAAACTTCTGCACAGCTAAAGAAAACAACAGTAAAATGAAAAGGGAACCAAAAGTATTAGAAAATATATTTGCAAATGATACTTTGAAGACAAGGGTTTGATCTCCAAAATATATAAAGAACTCACATGACTCCACTCCAAGAGGATAAACAACCCAATTAAAAAATGAGCAAAGGACCTGGACAGACACTTCTCCAGGGAGGTCATACAGAGGGCCCAGAGACAGATGAAAGGATGCTCAGCATCACTAGCCATCAGAGAGTTGCAAAGTAAGATCACAATGAGATTCCACTTCACAACATTGAGAATGGCCATCATAACCAAATCAACAAACAATAAGTGCTGGGGAGGTTGTGGGGAAACGGGAATCCTAGTACACTGTTGGTGGGAAGGCAGGCTTGTGCAGCCACAGTGGAAAACAGTATGGAATTTCCTCAGAAAATTAAAAATGGAATTGCTTTTTGACCCAGTAATTCCACTGCTGGTATTCTACCCTAAGAATTCTGAAACATTCATTCAAAAAAACCCATGCACCCCAAAGTTCATAGCAGCACAATTTATACCAGCCAATTGCTGGAAGCAACCTAAGTGCCTATCAGTAAATAAGTTGATCAAAAGACAAGGATACATTTATGCAATGGAATAATACACAGCTGAAAGAAAGAAGGAGTTCCTACCCTTTGCTTGACAGCATGGATGGATCTGGAGAGCATTTTGCTAAGTGAAATAAGCCAGGTGCTGAGAGACAAAGACCTTATGATCTCACCTATAAGTGCAACCTAATCAATAAAACAAGCAACCAAATATAACCAGAGACAATGAAATAAAGAACACACTGACAGTAACTAGAGAGGAGGGGGTAGAGGGATAATGGGGGAAAATAGGGGGAGGGCCATCAAGGAACATGTATAAAGGACGCATGGACAAAGTCAAAGGGGATAGGTTTGAGGGTGGGAGGCAGGGATGGGTGGGGTGGGTGGCATGGTGGGGTGAAAGTGGAGACAACTGTACTTGAAGAACAATTAAAAAAAAGATGACGTGGCTTATCTGCAAGCCATTTTCAGAGAGCAAGAGGAATAATTTTTCCACTCTATAATTAAAGTGCTGGGGGTGGAGTGGAAGAGTTTGAGCTTGCATGGAGTTCTCATTCTTATTCACTGAATATCTGTCATTCAAATGACCCAGTGGAATGGCTTAGATATAATATTCTCTCCATAAACGAAGGAAATATTTTCTCTTTGAATGTCTCATTACTGCAACTTTACTGTCTCATTACTGTAAGGCTCCATTTGATAAATATATAGAAAAGCAAAACTCACCTGTTTCATTTTTTAAATTCCTTCAACCATTTTGGGAATATAATGAAATAAATCCTGCTTTATCTGTGAATGTGTGTGTGTTTTAATCTTAAACGGTACAGTAGTTGGAGTGTTCATGCCCTTAGCACAGCTCCATGGAGTCTACATAATCACTTAGATTCTTGAGCCTTTTTCTCCAGAGTCTGTCTTGAAAGAGCACTGTCTCAGAGCAGACTTCTTTAGGATGGACAAGGAAAGACAGCAAAAGCAAATGATTGGGTAAAGAGAAACAAGTTACTGAAAGTGTGTCTAGTAGGATTTCAATGTGTAAGAAAAAGAGACTATCTATACTCATGCATAGACTGCATCTAGAAGGACCCCCAGGGAATGCTTACAGTGATCCTGCCTGGGAATGGGCAGTGTGACTTCAGGATTGGTAAGGAGGAAGGTTTTTAAGTTTCACCTTGCATTCTTCTGGGCTCCTCAAATTGTTCTTACGAGATTTTTTAAAAATTACATTTAACATTAAAACAAATCTAGTTGAAAGAAAAAAAGTCTTAATATAGTCCCTAAATTCAGATATGGTCAATTTTAGTTGGGGGAGGGGTGTGGTGTAGTAGAGTAAACAGATACAGCTTGGAATCTACTACTATATAAGATTTCTGTGGCTATTGTAACAAATGGCCACAGTTGGGTGGCTTAAACCAACAAGAATTTATTCTTTCACAGTTCTGGAAGCCAGAAGACTGAGATTAAGGTGTCATCATGGTCTCATTCCTTCTGCAAGCTCCAGGGAATATTTCTTCCTTGTCTCTTCCTAGCTTCTGGTGGTTTCCAGCGATCCTTGGCATTCCTTAGCTAGCAGCTTCATCACTCTAATCTCTGTCTCTGTCTTCATATGGTATCGTCCCTCTATGTCTCTTTGTCTTTGCTTGGCCTTTTAATAAGGGCACTAGGCATTGGATATAGGATCCTACCTAATCCAGTATGACATCATCTTAACATAACTAATCACATCCGCAAAGATCTTATTTCCAAATAAGGTCATATTCTGAGGTTTTAGGTGGACATGAATTTTGTGGGTACACTATTTGTGTTAGTCAACTTGGGCCACCATAACAAAATACCAGACTGAGAGGCTTAAACAACAAAGATTTATTTCTCACAGTTTCTGAGGCTTGAAGTCCAAGATTAAGGTGCCAGCACATTGGTTTCTAATGAGGCATTTCTTCCTGGTCTTTAGATGGTCACCTTGTTGCTGTGTCTTTACATTGACCTTCTGTGTGCACGTACCCTTGTTCCTGAGCGTGAGCACATCACACATGGTGGGAGTGGGAAGAAGAGGGAGAGGGAGAGAGAGGGAAATAAATCTCTTGTTTCTCTTCCTATTTTTATAGGGACATCAATCTTATCAGGCCAGGGTCCCTCCCTTATGACCTCATTTAACCTTAGTTACACCCCTAAGGGCCCTCTCTCCCAGTAGGCACATTGTGGGTTAAGGCTTCTACATATGAACTGGGGGGGGGAGGCACAATTCAGTTCATAACACTATTAAATCTAGTACCATTTGTGTAGTCCTGGGTAAATTACTTAACCTACATACCCACCTGGGGCCCCAAGCACAGAGTTTCAATTAGTACAGGGAGGCCACTTGTAAGGCCCTGGCTCCTGCCCTTTCAGTGTTCTTGTTTTTCCAATCTTTGGTTCTGAGAAATCTTCTTTACCTCCTCACTCACTCCTGGAAGCTCTCTCCCAATCTTCTATTGCTTAGCAATGCCAAGATTGTACCCATTGTAATTTCAGATTGCAGAACCTAGGCCAGGTCCTCACAGCTTCTCCATAATCTTTTTCTTTATTACCTGCAACCTTGCCTTGGAACTACCTTGTCCCCAGCTGCCTTTCTACATCTCCCATTCTGGTGACTTCTGTCTTTCCTTTTATTCCATTGCATATCTTCCCAACAGAGTGGTCTTCACACTCTGTTTCTACTCCCTCACTCATCCCTCATTCACAAATTCTGGAAATCTATCTTCTGTTCTCCCCTCCTTTGAATTGCCACCTACAACACCCTAATTGTCAAATCTGATGGTGTTTCCTCAGTTTCCACTACCCTCATTAACTCAGCTTCATTTGACTCCATGGATTACCTTTTCCTGGACATTATGTGCCCACTGTTCCCCAGGGCACTGCAATATCTCTGCCCCGATCCTTCTGGTGTACCTTTCTGTTTATGTAAGAACTCCTTCTACTCCTCTTTATGTCCAAGTCAAACAGGAATCCAGAAAAGGATCTGGGTAAATGAAGCAGGTAATTGTCCACCTCTTGGCCAGAATAATCTAGGCCCATAGGTTGGCCAGGGTCATGGCAGTGTCTTTGCTAGATGTGATCTAGGGGCCAATAGTGATTCTCCACGCCCTCTAAAATGAAATCCAGATTTTTAGTGCTCATTTATTGGAAAATTATTGACTGAACTCCTGAGTATAAGACTGTGAAGAGTTATGAAAAACCTGACCCCAAATCAAAGGTCTAAAACCAAATTACCACCTTCTTTGTGATAGGCTTTGAACCAAGGCAGGAATGCCTAAGTGGATATGGTCTTTGTCACCATGCAGGGTCAGGAAGTAGGCTAAGACATTGAGGGACATGGTGGCCTTAGCCTTAGTAGGCTAAGTAGGTGAGGGACATGGTGGTGGACAAGGCAAATGTGGTCTCTGCCCTTTTGAGCTTGTATTTCAATGGACTAAAAGGACATTTATTAAGACCCTTTAGAACTAGAGACGTGAAAATAAAGAACAAACCGATAGTGACCAGAGGGGAGGGAGGAGGAGAGTGATGGGAGAAAGAAGGGGAAGGGGCAATTCAAGGAACATATATAAGAGGCCCATGGACAAATACAATGGGGAGGGAGGGTTGAATGTGGGGGAGTGGGTAGGGTAGGGGAGAGTAATGGGTGGAAAAATTGGGACAAATTTAATTGAACAACAATAAAAAAGACCCTTTTCAAACTGACCCCAACCTATTTTTGTGAATTCAACTTCTGGTATTTCCTCTACTTTCCTCTTCACCCTCTGCCCATACTCCACCCAACATTCTAAAGTAACAAAGCACTATCTGTCTGGAATAGCTTTATTTCTTTGCCACCTTTCTTACCAGGCAAGCTCCTCCATCTCTCTTTTAGCCCTTCAAATCTTGGGTTTCCCCTGGGCACATAAGTTACTCCACCCTGACTGTCTCTCAGATATATTGTCCATGAGTCTAGCTCTTCTGCAACACAGTCTGAGGCCCATACCTCTACTTTAAGGTAAGGTTTGTCATAACTATTCAGTCTTAGGAGGCTCAGGTAGAACTGTCCTTAACACCAGGCAAAGGTGGCCCTTGCCCTGGGAACCCACCCTTTAGGCAGTGGTATGGCTGGATGAAGGCCAGAGCAATAGTGAATGACCCATGGCAAAGTCAAGGACTCCAAAGAATCAAGGCGTTGTGCTAGACCAGATCTGAGATCCCCATGCTTAGACTATGTTCAGGTTACCTAGGACCATATAACCCCTGCTCAAACTGCCCCTAGCTTGCTTCCAGGCATATCTTTCTGAAGGTAGAATGAGCCAGTAATATGCGGAACCCTAGCCCCAAAAGGTAGCCAAGAGGTTGCTGTTTATGGGCAAAGTGTGTACATGCATGCCCAGGTGTCCACAAGAATCTAAATGAAGTCCCTTGCTGTGTGGGAAAATTGGGATGGAAAAAGAAGGGAAACCATCAAGCGAGGAGCTGAGGGCTGCTTTTCCTTATACTATAAAGTTCAAACATAGAAGTCTGAGGAGTTTAAGAAGTTCAAGTTTCAACCTATCCCTTCTGGTCAGTAGGAAACTGTCATGTTAGGAGGATAGAGCATATTTTCATTTAACACCTTGTTAGATTCATTAAAAACTCTTAAATTTTTATTTATATAGTGCATGGACCTTCATTTGTTCTTATGTCCTCAGACCTGCAAATATTAGGGGTGGGTCTGAATTGGAGGGGCTGCTCTTGTTTCACCAGCCAGCCTTCCCTGCCATTTTGACTTTCTTACTGGCTCCCTATTATTTGCAGGGTACAGTGATCCCTCACCTATCACAGGAGTTATGTTCCAGAGACCCCTGCGATAGGTGAAAATCCGTGAGTAGCGGTGTTATATTTATTTTTTTATTTATATATATTTTAAGGCCTTATAAACCCTTCCCACACTGCTATAAACCATTCCCACTCTATTATTAACCTTTCCCACAATCTTATAAACACTTAATGTGCTCTTAAACACTTTCGACATGTTTTTTTAAAACCCACAATACAATGAAGCTGCAGTAAGTGAACCACAATATAGCGAGGGATGATTGTATTTTCCAGGGCCCTTCTCTGAGGGGGTGGCAGTGGGGTCAGAAAAGAAGGGAAGAGTATTTAGAATCAAGAGAACTCTCGCTTCACTCTCACATGTACCCCAAATCCAAGATTGTACAGGCAGAAAAACTAAAGCCTATTCTTTAAAAATGTGCAGTCCACTACTGTAGCAACAACCACATGCGGAAATTTAAGTCTTGATCTAAATTAATTAACAATTAAATTCAATTAAAATATCACTTCCTTCATTGACTTAGCCACATTTCAAATGTTCAATAGTCATATTGGGCTGGTGGATACCATATTAAAGATAGAAGATATTTCCTTTATCCAGAAAGTTCTATTCGACAGTGCTGACTTGCAAAATCAGGTTTAAACCATCTGAGAGTGCTACAGACAGGTTATCTCTAAATTAAGCATTACCAGAAATGAGCAATATGTCTTTTTCTCCCATTTGAGTGTAAACTTAATGTTTACTTTTCCCAAACAACCATATTGCATAGGAAAATTCATCGAGTGAAAAATACAAACATATCTGGAAACTCCAGACTCTTTACCACAAAAATGAAACATTGATAAAAAAGCAAATCTTTTGCTTTCCATTAAAGTTTATGGTAATTTGATTTTGGATCCTATATAACAGACTCAATGATAAAAGGAAAAATCCATAATTCTTACAGAGTATAATGACACACAATTTATTTGCTAAAGATTGATGCTTCAAGATAGCCTTCTAAGTACATCTCTGTCAAACAAAGTATCCTACTGTGATTCAAAGAGGGGACTGATGCTGTGATTTTCTTGCTTACCCTCTTTTGACATAGCTCCAGGTAAGATTATTAATCATTTCTGTCCAAACCCACACTCCCACACAGGATGGGGTTCCAGGAAAATCCTTTTGGTTACATATACACAGCAAAATAAAAGCTACTGAGCACTAAAGGGCATGTGTTCCTCTAAGTGAGTTTCTTTTTCCAGAATGTAGCATTTAATGTTGTTGGCTGGAACTGGTCTTATTGAGCTTTCAAAGAAATTATTTATTATCATTTTCATTTCTGTAAAGGTCTTTAAAATATAGAATTATAAAAATTTAAAACTGGAATTGCTTATAGAAATCATAAACTGAAGTCCAAAGAACATATATAAAGGACCCATGGGCAAAAAGCCAAAGGAGGGAAGGATTGAGAGTGGGAGGTGGGGGTGGTTGGGATGAGGGAAAATGGTGGCAGGAAAATGGAGACAACTGTACTTGAACAACAATAAAAAATTTTTAGATAGAAAAAAAATCTATTCCTTGATGTTACTTGAAAGAAAAACAAAAGAAAAGAAAATAATGAAGTCCAGAGAGTGGAAGTTTTTTTGGTCCAAACTGAATAGAGTCAGCAATACAAATCGGGTCCTTTGAGCCTGGGTTCAGTGTCCATTTACATGTTGGTTAGAGGAGAAAAGTCCAGCAAACAAATGCCCAGGGAGGTTCATAGAGAGTCAAGAGAGTATGCTGTCATATAAGGAAAGAAAAGAGAGTGTTTAACAATGGTGAGAAGGAGTATCACTTGCATCAAATACAGTGGAGATGTCAAGTAAAATGAGAGACAGTAGCTTCAGGAGTATAGTAGAGGCAAAATTCAGGTTACAGTGAACTGAAGAGTGAAGGGGATTATCAATAAGAGATGACAGATTGAGCATTCCTGTTTACCTTCCAGCCATAGTGAGATTCCACTAAAAATAAATGGAGAAAAAATTATAAGTCTACAATAACAAAGAGAACATGAAGTAGCCCCATAACAGAGAGATTTCAATGACTATTTTCAGGGCATAATGCAGATGAAAGAGCGGTAAATTACAAAGTATGATAAGTGAAACTTCTTCCTGGAGTCTATGAAGAAGGGGATATTGTCATAGAGGGAGAACCTAAGAGATTATTAGGACTTGGATGTGCCAGAGGGCAAGAGAGATATGGACACTGAAAAAAAGTGTAGAGGACTGTAACTGAATGCAGGTCTGGCTGCCTGCCCTATGAAAGCCAAAACTCAAGAGGCAGGTGCTGATGTAAAGGCAGGTGGCTTATTTGCAGATGCTGAACACCTGGAAGATGGGGGATTTACATCTCAAAACCCATTTCTTGGAAAATGGGGGACTCATGTCACAAAGCCCATCTTTCCTTCTCAGTGGAAGTAGAGGTTTTCTATAAAAAGGAAAAGGGGAACAGAACAGAGATCAAGGAGGGGTTGCAAAGTTCTGTATGTGCAGATGAGCACAGTCCATTCTGATAAGGCAAGTGATGGTCTGGTGTGCATCATCCTGGTTTAGTCATGCTGTCTTCATGTCACCTCAGCTTCACACCATCCTGGATCCATGGCCAGAGGTCAATAAATCTCTGGGAGTAGGGATGCCTGAAGGTTGGGGTCTGTATCTTTTCAAGTTAGTTCCTAGGATTCTTATACAAACATGCTCTTCATCTACGAGCTACATATTAGTCAGAATGAACACTTACAGAAATTATGTCAAAAGAATGGTGGTGTGAGTTACCATTTCCTACCGTTACAATTTTCTTTTTTAAAAAATTTTAATCATTTTTATTAATGTTTGAATACAGTTGGTTCTGTTTTCCCACCACCACTTTCCCACTCCCCATCCACCCCCAACTCCCACCTTCAATCCTACCAAAGCCAAATCCTTTGGCTTTGTCCATGGGTCCTTTATATATGTTCTTTGATGACCCTTTTCCTTCTTTCCCCCATTATTTCCCTCCCCCTTCCCTCTGGTAACTGTGTTTGTTCTTAATTTCAATGTCTCTGGTTACATTTTGCTTGCTTGTCTGTTTTGTTAATTAGATTCTACTTATAGGTGAGATCATATGGTATTTGTCCTTCACCACCTGGCCTACTTCACTTAGCATAATGCTCCCCAGTTCCATCTATGCTGTCGGGTGAAGGGTAAAAGCTCCTTTCTTTCAGCTGTGTAGTATTCATTGTGTAAATATACCACTGTTTTTTAATCCACTCATCTACTGATGGGCATTTAGGTTGCTTCCAGAAGTTGGATATTGTAAATTGTGCTTCTAAGAACTTTGGGGTTCATAGGTTCTTTTGAATTAGTGTTTCAGAATTCTTAGGGTAGAATACCAGCAGTGGAATTACTGGGTCAAAAAGTATTTTCATTTTTAGTTTTCTGAGGAAATTCCATACTGTTTTCCACAGTGGCTGCACAAGCCTGCCTTCCCACCAACAGCGTACTAGGGTTCCCATTTCTCCACAACCTCGCTAGCACTTATTGTTTGTTGATTTGGTTATGATGGCCATTCTTACTGGTGTAAATTGGGATATTATTGTGGCTTTACTTTTCTATATTTTGGAGATCAAACCATTGTCTGAGATATCATTAGCAAATACACTTGCACTACACTGACTGCTGGTGGCAGCTGGGTATGGGCCTGATGCTCCAGTGCCATCTATTTTCAGGGCTAGTTGATTTGGTAGGTGAGTTGTTTCACACTTCTTAGCAGATTCCAAATTCCATGGCCACCATCCTTCTCTACTGTTATAATTTTCCACTGTTATAGGAACATTGTGTGAAAGCCTATACACAGAGTAGTTGGACCATCATACTCCAGAATATAGGCATTTATTTTAGGGGGGTGGGGAAACTGTCCCTACAAAAAATGAAAAGGTTTGAGAAATATGGTGAACAAGGTTAATTGGAGCAACTCATCTGCTGTAAACAACCAGAAAAGCTAGATAAAAATATATTTTAAAAATCTTAAAAGTATAAAATATGTGATAAAAAAGAAAGGAATGATAAGTCCAAAATCTAAGGAAATATGATAATTCAGACAAGTTAATGGAATAGGTTCTTTGCACTGAAGGTATTTGCTTATTCTGGTAAACTTGAATTTAGGATTTGACAGCCTTATGGACAAGGGGGACCGAAGTAAAAGACCAGGTGAGGAGTCTAATAGGAGGTATTCCCTCAAACTAAATGGAACATAGAAACTTCCAGTCAATTGGAGGCAGAGGTAAACACAGCTCACCTCCTTGCACAACCACATCAAAACTACAACTAAACGATAGAAAAAGCATCATTCAGAAATGTCGGATATGAAGCTGAATAGAAGCCCTACAACTATGGAATTAAAGAGGAAATTGCAATGTGAATGGTAGTAATGGCAGAGACATGGAACAGGCTGGTCCAATACCCATGTGTGGGAGGGATATATCAAGAGTGAAGAGTCACAGCTCTGCACCAGACTCCCCAGCTCAGGATTCCAACACCAGGGAAAGAAGTCACCATATCTTCTGGCTATAAAAACCAGCAGGGATTGAAGCTGTGGAAGACAAAATCTTCTTGAGTCCTAGGCAGTTACTCTTAAAGGGCCCATGCATGGACTTACTCAGACTTACTGCCTCTGAGCTCCAGCCCAGGGGCAGCAGACTGAAAGACATCAGAAACACATGGGAGGAACTGAATTGTCCAGCACCAGGACAAGAGCTGGTGCGGGGGGTGGGGGAGACTTTCTCCTAGATGGAAGTGATGGCAGAGTTCACTGTTTTGATTCTGAGACCTTCCCCCACAGAGCCACAGAGCCAGCAGGTAGGCGCCATATCTGAGACTCCAGTAACCTGGCCAACACTATTTGCCCCACCCTGGTTATTCCATGAAGAATTTTGGGCCCACCAAGCTGTTTACAGTGGCTTTTCTATATGAATGGCTAGTATTGGTCCGTGCTTCAGATTTTCCTAAATTATCTCAAACAAGCAGAGTCTGATTTCAGTGAGCCCCATACCTCTACCTAAGTTGCTCCAGGCCCAGCACTAGAAGAAGCTGGCTTTGGTTCACAACTTGGCTTCACTGGGCACCTCCAAGCCCAGCAGAAATAGCAGCCATCTGCAGATTGCTTGGTAGCTTATACTGTGTGACCTCAGGCAGAACACAGGTAGTAGCTGATCTTGGATGTCTTAGATATAGCAACAAAAGTCAAGCCTTACCTACAAGAGGGAGTACCTACAAGAGGGTTTACACAGCACACAGAGTAGGTACACCTTGAGTACTCAGCTTGCATAATAAGAGAGGCCAAGCCACTGGACCCTACAGGACATCTACTATATTAGGCCACTCTTCCAAGCCTGGGAGATGTAGAAGCTCCACCTAATACATAGAAACAAACACAGGGAGGCTGCCAAAATGAGAAGACAAAGAAACATGGCTCAAATGAAAGAACAGATCAAAATGCCAAAAAAAGAACTAAACAAAATGCAGACAAGCAGTCTACTAGATGCAGAGTTCAAAAAATTGGTTATAAAGATGCACAAGGAACTTAGTGAGGACCTCTATAACATAAAAATCCAGTCAGAAGTGAAGGATACACCAATTGAAATAAAGAACAATTTACAGGGAATCAACAGTAGAGTGGATAAAACTAAGAATCAAATCAATGAATTGGGATATAAGGAAGCAAAAAACAACCAATCAGAACAGCACCAAGAAAAAAGAATCCCCCAAAAAATATATATGAGGAGAGTGTAAGCAGCCTCTGGGACAACTTCTAGTATACCAACATTCACATCATGGAATAGTTGGAAGGAGAAGAGAGGAAGCAATTATTTGACACATATTTGAACAAATAATAACAGAAAATTTTCCTAACTTGGTGAAAGAAATAGACATACAAATTCAGGAAGTACATAGAGTCCCAAACAAGATGAACCCAAAGAAGCTCAGCCCAAGACACATCACAATTAAAATGCCAAAGGTTAAAGACAGAGAATCTTAAAAGCAGCAAGAGAAAAGCAGTCACTAACCTACGAGGGAGACCCCACAAGATTGTCAGCTTATTTCTCAAAAGAAATTTTGCATGGTAGAAGGGGTTGGCAAGAAATATTCAAAGTGATGAAAAGCAAGGACCTACAGCCAAGATTACTCTATTCTGCAAAGCTATCATTTAGAATGGAAGAACAGATAAAGAGCTTCCCAGACAAGAAAAAGCTAAAGGAATGCATCACCACCAAACCTGCATTGCATGAAATGTTAAAGGGTCTTCTTTAAGAAGGAGAAGATGAAAAATATGAATAATAAATAGCAACAAATACATATCTATCAACAATTGAATCTAAAAAACAAAGTAAACAAAGAAGGAGAACAGAAACAGAATCATAGATGCCGAGAACATTTTGATAGTTGCCAGATGGGAGGGGGGTCAAGGGTATAGGCAAAAAAGTTGAACGGGTTAAGAAGTATAAATTGGTAGTTACAGAATACATGGAGATGTAAAGCACAGAATAGGAAATAGAGTTGCCAAAAAACATATATGTATAACCCATGGACATGGACAACTGTGTGGAGATTGCCTGAGGGGGTGGGATAGTTTTGGTGGAGGAGGGCAAAGGGGGAAAAATTGGGACAACTGTAATAGCATAATCAATAAAATACAAAAGAGTAAATAAACTGGGACCCCAAAGGATTATAACTTCAAAATGAGAATAAAATAGAAGTAAAAATCCCAGAGGAGTTATAACCACAAGATAGCCCTTCTGTGGATTTGCAACCTAAATTTACATCCCTTGTGTAGTCCATGAAACTCCAAACCTGAATTAGTTTAAAATACTCCCTGACTGTTAGTGACTTTAGGTCTCTGTCAGACATAAAGTAAAATCCTCTCTGGAAGGTGTTTTTATTCAGGCCTCAAAGAATCCTCCTGGAGGACTTCTGGCCAAGATGGAGGCATAGGTGGAAACACTGTGCCTCCTTGCACAACCAAGATTAAGGAAAACAAATATTTACAAACAATAACACAACCAGAATACAGAAAATTGCACTACAGAAGTCCGACAACCATTCAACCAGACTGGTAAGAGGGGTGGTGTCAGCAGTCAGCAGAGAGGGGACGTGGCAGGAAAACGCAGTGGCTGCCAGACTCAGGAGTGCCAGGGAGCATAGGTGGCATAGACCTTGCAGACCCCAGATGTGGGGAGAAGATGAGCAGAGCATGTAGGGCATGCAGGGCGGTTGGCCAACCGCAGACACACATTCACTCACAGATAAACTAGGCAAAAGTGGGCAGTGAGATGGACTGCACAGCCCAGGGCCCCAGTGATGGGAAATAAAGCCTAAAAACACCGATTGAAAAAGTGCCAGGAGAGGCTCCCAGGCTCACAGGAGAGGTAGTTTGGGAGACCTGCAGTGTCTTGGAGTGTGCATAGGCCCACCCACCTGGAAACCAGCCCCAGTTTGCTTGTGGGAGGCAGCTGAGGAGATGCAAATCCCAGAGAGTGGGGAACAGGTGCTATTGTTCCCTCTCTGACTTCGCTCTCACAACCTGGTGACTAGGTTGCCCTGCCCTGGTGAACACCTAAGGCTCCACCACCCATATGTAACAGGCATCACCTGACCAAAAAGGACTCAAACAGAAGAACAGCTCAGAAACCCAGAGCCAATACTTTTAAGCAACCAACAGATAGCCAACCTATCAGATGCACAGTTCAAAACACTGGTGATCAGGATGCTCACAGAACTGGTTGATTGTTGGGGCCTTGGCTTATTGATGCAGTCAGCTCAAGAGGCTGCACTCACCTGTTGCGGTCAGAGCAGCCAGCATCACCTCCTAGTTTGTCCCTAGGGGCATTCATAGAGCACGGGAACCAGCTACCAATCAAGGTACTGGTCACGCACTGATCACACACCTAACGGACCAATCACTATTAAGAGCACGCAGTGGACA